>JADLZN010006744.1:0-71023 GCA_018155175.1 Sinocyclocheilus anophthalmus
CCTGAGCTAACATTAGAGACAGAGTTCAGGTTAAACTCACATTATACATCTCTCTCTGGCTGTGTGTTATATGCTGCAGTCTGAGCAGATGCTCCCCCTGAGCTAACATTAGAGACAGAGTTCAGGTTAAACTCACATTATACATCTCTCTCTGGCTGTGTGTTATATGCTGCAGTCTGAGCAGATGCTCCCCCTGAGCTAACATTAGAGACAGAGTTCAGGTTAAACTCACTCGATACACCTTAAACATCTCTCTCTGGCTGTGGTTTATATGCTCCGTCTGAGCAGATGCACCCGAAGCTAAATTAGAGACAGGAGTTCAGGTTTTAAAACTCACTCGATACACATTAAAACATCCGTCTATTGGCTGGTGTTATAGCTGACCCCCCCCCCCCCCCCCCCCCCAGTTGAGCAGATGTCTAGAGATAACATTAGAGACAGAGTTCAGGTTAAACTCACTCGATACACATTAAACATCTCTCTCTGGCTGTGTGTTATATGCTGCAGTCTGAGCAGATGCACCCGAGCTAACATTAGAGACAGAGTTCAGGTTAAACTCACATTAAACATCTCTCTCTGACTGTGTGTTATATGCTGCAGTCTGAGCAGATGCACCCGAGCTAACATTAGAGACAGAGTTCAGATTAAACTCACATTAAACATCTCTCTCTGGCTGTGTGTTATATGCTGCAGTCTGAGCAGATGCACTCGAGCTAACATTAGAGACAGAGTTCAGGTTAAACTCACATTAAACATCTCTCTCTGGCTGTGTGTTATTTGCTGCAGTCTGAGCAGATGCTCCCGAGCTAACATTAGAGACAGAGTTCAGGTTAAACTCACATTAAACATCTCTCTCTGGCTGTGTGTTATATGCTGCAGTCTGAGCAGATGCTCCCCCTGAGCTAACATTAGAGACAGAGTTCAGATTAAACTCACATTAAACATCTCTCTCTGCCTGTGTGTTATATGCTGCAGTCTGAGCAGATGCTCTCGAGCTAACATTAGAGACAGAGTTCAGGTTAAACTCACTAGATACACATTAAACATCTCTCTCTGACTGTGTGTTATATGCTGCAGTCTGAGCAGATGCACCCGAGCTAACATTAGAGACAGAGTTCATGTTAAACTGACATTAAACATCTCTCTCTGGCTGTGTGTTATTTGCTGCAGTCTGAGCAGATGCACTCGAGCTAACATTAGAGACAGAGTTCAGGTTAAACTCACATTAAACATCTCTCTCTGGCTGTGTGTTATATGCTGCAGTCTGAGCAGATGCTCTCGAGCTAACATTAGAGACAGAGTTCAGGTTAAACTCACATTAAACATCTCTCTCTGACTGTGTGTTATATGCTGCAGTCTGAGCAGATGCACCCGAGCTAACATTAGAGACAGAGTTCAGGTTAAACTCACATTAAACATCTCTCTCTGACTGTGTGTTATATGCTGCAGTCTGAGCAGATGCACCCGAGCTAACATTAGAGACAGAGTTCAGGTTAAACTCACTCGATACACATTAAACATCTCTCTCTGGCTGTGTGTTATATGCTGCAGTCTGAGCAGATGCTCCCGAGCTAACATTAGAGACAGAGTTCAGGTTAAACACACATTAAACATCTCTCTCTGACTGTGTGTTATATGCTGCAGTCTGAGCAGATGCACCCGAGCTAACATTAGAGACAGAATTCAGGTTAAACTCACTCGATACACATTAAACATCTCTCTCTGACTGTGTGTTATATGCTGCAGTCTGAGCAGATGCACCCGAGCTAACATTAGAGACAGAATTCAGGTTAAACTCACTCGATACACATTAAACATCTCTCTCTGACTGTGTGTTATATGCTGCAGTCTGAGCAGATGCACCCGAGCTAACATTAGAGACAGAGTTCAGGTTAAACTCACTCGATACACATTAAACATCTCTCTCTGGCTGTGTGTTATATGCTGCAGTCTGAGCAGATGCACTCGAGCTAACATTAGAGACAGAGTTCAGGTTAAACTCACATTAAACATCTCTCTCTGGCTGTGTGTTATATGCTGCAGTCTGAGCAGATGCACCCGAGCTAACATTAGAGACAGAATTCAGGTTAAACTCACTCGATACACATTAAACATCTCTCTCTGACTGTGTGTTATATGCTGCAGTCTGAGCAGATGCACCCGAGCTAACATTAGAGACAGAGTTCAGGTTAAACTCACATTAAACATCTCTCTCTGACTGTGTGTTATATGCTGCAGTCTGAGCAGATGCACTCGAGCTAACATTAGAGACAGAGTTCAGGTTAAACTCACATTAAACATCTCTCTCTGGCTGTGTGTTATATGCTGCAGTCTGAGCAGATGCACCCGAGCTAACATTAGAGACAGAGTTCAGGTTAAACTCACATTAAACATCTCTCTCTGACTGTGTGTTATATGCTGCAGTCTGAGCAGATGCACCCGAGCTAACATTAGAGACAGAGTTCAGGTTAAACTCACTCGATACACATTAAACATCTCTCTCTGACTGTGTGTTATATGCTGCAGTCTGAGCAGATGCACTCGAGCTAACATTAGAGACAGAGTTCAGGTTAAACTCACATTAAACATCTCTCTCTGGCTGTGTGTTATATGCTGCAGTCTGAGCAGATGCACCCGAGCTAACATTAGAGACAGAGTTCAGGTTAAACTCACATTAAACATCTCTCTCTGACTGTGTGTTATATGCTGCAGTCTGAGCAGATGCACCCGAGCTAACATTAGAGACAGAGTTCATGTTAAACTGACATTAAACATCTCTCTCTGGCTGTGTGTTATATGCTGCAGTCTGAGCAGATGCACCCGAGCTAACATTAGAGACAGAGTTCAGGTTAAACTCACTCGATACACATTAAACATCTCTCTCTGACTGTGTGTTATATGCTGCAGTCTGAGCAGATGCACCCGAGCTAACATTAGAGACAGAGTTCAGGTTAAACTCACATTAAACATCTCTCTCTGACTGTGTGTTATATGCTGCAGTCTGAGCAGATGCACTCGAGCTAACATTAGAGACAGAGTTCAGGTTAAACTCACATTAAACATCTCTCTCTGACTGTGTGTTATATGCTGCAGTCTGAGCAGATGCACCCGAGCTAACATTAGAGACAGAGTTCAGGTTAAACTCACATTAAACATCTCTCTCTGGCTGTGTGTTATTTGCTGCAGTCTGAGCAGATGCACTCGAGCTAACATTAGAGACAGAGTTCATGTTAAACTGACATTAAACATCTCTCTCTGGCTGTGTGTTATTTGCTGCAGTCTGAGCAGATGCACTCGAGCTAACATTAGAGACAGAGTTCATGTTAAACTGACATTAAACATCTCTCTCTGGCTGTGTGTTATTTGCTGCAGTCTGAGCAGATGCTCTCGAGCTAACATTAGAGACAGAGTTCAGGTTAAACTCACATTAAACATCTCTCTCTGGCTGTGTGTTATATGCTGCAGTCTGAGCAGATGCTCTCAAGCTAACATTAGAGACAGAGTTCAGGTTAAACACACATTAAACATCTCTCTCTGACTGTGTGTTATATGCTGCAGTCTGAGCAGATGCACCCGAGCTAACATTAGAGACAGAGTTCAGGTTAAACACACATTAAACATCTCTCTCTGACTGTGTGTTATATGCTGCAGTCTGAGCAGATGCACCCGAGCTAACATTAGAGACAGAATTCAGGTTAAACTCACTCGATACACATTAAACATCTCTCTCTGACTGTGTGTTATATGCTGCAGTCTGAGCAGATGCACCCGAGCTAACATTAGAGACAGAATTCAGGTTAAACTCACTCGATACACATTAAACATCTCTCTCTGACTGTGTGTTATATGCTGCAGTCTGAGCAGATGCACCCGAGCTAACATTAGAGACAGAGTTCAGGTTAAACTCACACGATACACATTAAACATCTCTCTCTGGCTGTGTGGTATATGCTGCAGTCTGAGCAGATGCACCCGAGCTAACATTAGAGACAGAATTCAGGTTAAACTCACTCGATACACATTAAACATCTCTCTCTGGCTGTGTGTTATATGCTGCAGTCTGAGCAGATGCACCCGAGCTAACATTAGAGACAGAATTCAGGTTAAACTCACTCGATACACATTAAACATCTCTCTCTGGCTGTGTGTTATATGCTGCAGTCTGAGCAGATGCACCCGAGCTAACATTAGAGACAGAATTCAGGTTAAACTCACTCGATACACATTAAACATCTCTCTCTGGCTGTGTGTTATATGCTGCAGTCTGAGCAGATGCACCCGAGCTAACATTAGAGACAGAATTCAGGTTAAACTCACTCGATACACATTAAACATCTCTCTCTGGCTGTGTGTTATATGCTGCAGTCTGAGCAGATGCACCCGAGCTAACATTAGAGACAGAATTCAGGTTAAACTCACTCGATACACATTAAACATCTCTCTCTGGCTGTGTGTTATATGCTGCAGTCTGAGCAGATGCACCCGAGCTAACATTAGAGACAGAATTCAGGTTAAACTCACTCGATACACATTAAACATCTCTCTCTGGCTGTGTGTTATATGCTGCAGTCTGAGCAGATGCACCCGAGCTAACATTAGAGACAGAGTTCAGGTTAAACTCACATTAAACATCTCTCTCTGACTGTGTGTTATATGCTGCAGTCTGAGCAGATGCTCCCGAGCTAACATTAGAGACAGAGTTCAGGTTAAACACACATTAAACATCTCTCTCTGACTGTGTGTTATATGCTGCAGTCTGAGCAGATGCACCCGAGCTAACATTAGAGACAGAATTCAGGTTAAACTCACTCGATACACATTAAACATCTCTCTCTGACTGTGTGTTATATGCTGCAGTCTGAGCAGATGCACCCGAGCTAACATTAGAGACAGAATTCAGGTTAAACTCACTCGATACACATTAAACATCTCTCTCTGACTGTGTGTTATATGCTGCAGTCTGAGCAGATGCACCCGAGCTAACATTAGAGACAGAATTCAGGTTAAACTCACTCGATACACATTAAACATCTCTCTCTGACTGTGTGTTATATGCTGCAGTCTGAGCAGATGCACCCGAGCTAACATTAGAGACAGAATTCAGGTTAAACTCACTCGATACACATTAAACATCTCTCTCTGACTGTGTGTTATATGCTGCAGTCTGAGCAGATGCACCCGAGCTAACATTAGAGACAGAATTCAGGTTAAACTCACTCGATACACATTAAACATCTCTCTCTGGCTGTGTGTTATATGCTGCAGTCTGAGCAGATGCACCCGAGCTAACATTAGAGACAGAGTTCAGGTTAAACTCACTCGATACACATTAAACATCTCTCTCTGGCTGTGTGTTATATGCTGCAGTCTGAGCAGATGCACCCGAGCTAACATTAGAGACAGAATTCAGGTTAAACTCACTCGATACACATTAAACATCTCTCTCTGACTGTGTGTTATATGCTGCAGTCTGAGCAGATGCACCCGAGCTAACATTAGAGACAGAATTCAGGTTAAACTCACTCGATACACATTAAACATCTCTCTCTGACTGTGTGTTATATGCTGCAGTCTGAGCAGATGCACCCGAGCTAACATTAGAGACAGAATTCAGGTTAAACTCACTCGATACACATTAAACATCTCTCTCTGACTGTGTGTTATATGCTGCAGTCTGAGCAGATGCACTCGAGCTAACATTAGAGACAGAGTTCAGGTTAAACTCACTAGATACACATTAAACATCTCTCTCTGGCTGTGTGTTATATGCTGCAGTCTGAGCAGATGCACCCGAGCTAACATTAGAGACAGAGTTCAGGTTAAACTCACTCGATACACATTAAACATCTCTCTCTGACTGTGTGTTATATGCTGCAGTCTGAGCAGATGCACCCGAGCTAACATTAGAGACAGAATTCAGGTTAAACTCACTCGATACACATTAAACATCTCTCTCTGACTGTGTGTTATATGCTGCAGTCTGAGCAGATGCACCCGAGCTAACATTAGAGACAGAGTTCAGATTAAACTCACATTAAACATCTCTCTCTGACTGTGTGTTATATGCTGCAGTCTGAGCAGATGCACCCGAGCTAACATTAGAGACAGAGTTCAGGTTAAACTCACATTAAACATCTCTCTCTGACTGTGTGTTATATGCTGCAGTCTGAGCAGATGCACCCGAGCTAACATTAGAGACAGAGTTCAGGTTAAACTCACATTAAACATCTCTCTCTGACTGTGTGTTATATGCTGCAGTCTGAGCAGATGCTCCCGAGCTAACATTAGAGACAGAGTTCAGGTTAAACTCACATTAAACATCTCTCTCTGACTGTGTGTTATATGCTGCAGTCTGAGCAGATGCACCCGAGCTAACATTAGAGACAGAATTCAGGTTAAACTCACTCGATACACATTAAACATCTCTCTCTGACTGTGTGTTATATGCTGCAGTCTGAGCAGATGCACCCGAGCTAACATTAGAGACAGAATTCAGGTTAAACTCACTCGATACACATTAAACATCTCTCTCTGACTGTGTGTTATATGCTGCAGTCTGAGCAGATGCACCCGAGCTAACATTAGAGACAGAATTCAGGTTAAACTCACTCGATACACATTAAACATCTCTCTCTGACTGTGTGTTATATGCTGCAGTCTGAGCAGATGCTCTCGAGCTAACATTAGAGACAGAGTTCAGGTTAAACTCACTCGAGCCTGCAGACGGTACACAGATAGTTATAATATGAAGTATATCAGTGTGTGTCGTGCTGGTTTTAATATTCATTAACGCAATCTCATTGTGTCCGAGCGGAGTTTGCGCATTACAGGAACTAAAAGTGTGCCCAACATAGGCTTTTCTTTATTTAACTTTATTATTTTACTCTTATTACTGTCTTACTCTTCGTGAAATATGCCCTTGTGGGAAAAAAGTACATTTTAGCACACTTTAAAAAGTTTAAAAAAAATTTATGGTAAAAACTCAAATATACCTCAGTGTAATTTCTATTGAAGCGTGTAAGTCATGTATGTAAACACGTTTGTTTTAAATTGTTTTAAATGTATTTGCACTGTAGCACATTCAAAAAAAGTAGTTTTTAACAAAACACTATTTAAAACTTTAGTATGCGAGTAAACTCATCAAAACAATTAGTATATCTGAAGAATGACCAGATAATTAAAACAATAATTTAAAATGTTCTTTACAGTAAACGTTTAGTTTGACATTACCTGACAGAAGTGCACTTTCTACAAGTGTAGATAAGTTAGTGGTTGTCATGAAAGCGAGCAGTGATTAGATGTAGACTGCACATGACATTCAGTGCACTTCTTTTCTCAAGGATGAACGGAGCATTTCTTCACCAGATTCTCTGCTATGAATGAATGAATGAATGAGTTTGATAGAGTGTAGATGTTCCAGATGCTGATTCAGTCACTGTGTTGATTTGTGTCCAGTTTCGTAACCAGTATGACAACGATGTGACCGTGTGGAGTCCTCAGGTAACTACACGCCTCATTCCTCAGCCGTCTGGAGCTGCTGGTGAAGTGTTGTTAATCTGGGGTCTGTGTGCAGGGCCGCATTCATCAGATCGAGTATGCGATGGAGGCAGTGAAGCAGGGCTCGGCCACCGTCGGACTCAAGTCTCGCTCTCACGCTGTCCTCGTGGCCCTCAAGGTACTCTCACAGCACGTCTGAGTCGTGTGTGTGCTTGACATGAGCTTCAGAAGCCTGTGTGTTTGCAGAGAGCTCGGTCTGAGTCGTGTGTGTGCTTGACATGAGCTTCAGAAGCCTGTGTGTTTGCAGAGAGCTCGGTCTGAGTCGTGTGTGTGCTTGACATGAGCTTCAGAAGCCTGTGTGTTTGCAGAGAGCTCGGTCTGAGTCGTGTGTGTGCTTGACGTGAGCTTCAGAAGCCTGTGTGTTTGCAGAGAGCTCGGTCTGAGTCGTGTGTGTGCTTGACGTGAGCTTCAGAAGCCTGTGTGTTTGCAGAGAGCTCGGTCTGAGTCGTGTGTGTGCTTGACATGAGCTTCAGAAGCCTGTGTGTTTGCAGAGAGCTCGGTCTGAGTCGTGTGTGTGCTTGACATGAGCTTCAGAAGCCTGTGTGTTTGCAGAGAGCTCGGTCTGAGTCGTGTGTGTGCTTGACGTGAGCTTCAGAAGCCTGTGTGTTTGCAGAGAGCTCGGTCTGAGTCGTGTGTGTGCTTGACGTGAGCTTCAGAAGCCTGTGTGTTTGCAGAGAGCTCGGTCTGAGTCGTGTGTGTGCTTGACATGAGCTTCAGAAGCCTGTGTGTTTGCAGAGAGCTCGGTCTGAGTCGTGTGTGTGTGCTTGACGTGAGCTTCAGAAACCTGTGTGTTTGCAGAGAGCTCAGTCTGAGCTGGCTGCTCATCAGAAGAAGGTCCTGAACGTGGACAGTCACGTGGGCATCTCCATCGCAGGACTGACGGCCGACGCCAGACTGCTCTGGTAAATCACGAGCCAGTGTTTCGTACAGATCTACTCACATTCTGATGAAAACAGGCTGCGAGGCCTCAAATACATTCTGCTCTTATTTAACAACATACTGATTTTTAGGGCCTGATAAAATCCATTATATTTCTTTCCAAATTCCGTTTTTCCGTTAATCACTGTTAATATTTGTAGACTCTGTTTTAATGGTTAAATACAGTCTTATTGATCAAAAAGCATGTGTAATTAATTGAAATCACGAAACTTACAATTAAATTTATTGCTACCAAATTCTGTTTTCTGTATTCCATTTTAATGGTTCAGTGACTTTTAATAATCAAAAGCATCTCATAATTAATGATTTAATAATAAACTAATCATTTTTTTCAGAAATACTCTTGTGTATTTACATTTTTTCTGGTAAATAAATTCTGGTAAATCATTTTTCTGGTTTATATTCCTTTAAAAAATAATGTTTAATAATAATTTTAGTAGTAGTACCAAGTAATGTTTCCGTCACACTTTCTTCAAGTTAGACAGAATTTTTGTTTTGCTGGGTTGTTGTGAAGACCTAGGTTTCTGTTTGTATATGACATGATAGTTTTTCTCTAGAAAAGAAGCGTTCAGTAACACATGAACAATCTCTAGAACTGCCACTTCATGAGCAATGTACTCCTATATTAAGGCGGCAGAGCTTCAGTATTTGTGTAGTAAGATTTTCCAAATTCCATGGCGTTCTGCATTATATAGTAAATTCCGTTTTTATGAATGGATTCCGCAGTTAACATTTTCCGTGTCATGGAAATCACTGTCCAGCATCAGTGTCCAGCTGGCGATCACAGCCTTGTTTTTATCCTGGTTCTTGAATGTGCTTGTGCTCATCAGTGTCTCACTGCCTGTCTCTTTCTGATAAGCAACTTCATGCGGCAGGAGTGTCTGGACTCTAGGTTCGTCTTCGATAGACCTCTTCCTGTGTCTCGACTGGTCTCGCTCATCGGAAGCAGTATCCTTTTAGCCTGTCGCTCTGGAGAGCTGCAAAAGCCACTTTGCATCCCGTCTGCTATGTTTCCTGAGCACATGTTCCCTCAGAGACCCAGGTTCCCACGCAGCGCTACGGCAGACGGCCTTATGGAGTGGGGCTACTGATCGCAGGATATGATGTGAGTGCTGAGATCACAGAGTGTGTGTGTGTGTTCAGTGGTGTGTTCAGTGATGGAGTCTTGCTGTTTTTGTGACTTTAGGACATGGGGCCGCACATCTTCCAGACGTGTCCCTCAGCTAATTACTTCGACTGTAAGGCCATGTCGATCGGCGCTCGCTCGCAGTCGGCTCGCACGTACCTCGAGAGACACATGGAGGCCTTCCTGGATTGTGTGTTATCAGCAAACACTTTACACTGTGAACACAGTAGATCACACCTTAAACTTGTCCAAAACTATTCTAAACTGTGGTTTTCTCTCTTTTTATGATTATGCAGGCAGTTTTTAAGCTAATGCATATTTGTACTTGTAAAAACACAATGATTACAAATAAATGAAAATGTACCCCATAGCTTACATTTATATTAAATGCAGTTAGCTGAACTTCAGAATGCTTTTTGACCCACTGAGGTAAGACACAGGTAATTTAATTATCTTTTAAATATGGTTAAAATGTAAGATTTGAAGTACACTAAAAGTCAGCACAGTTTCTGTTCAGCACTAGTACACTCAGTACAATCAAGCATGCATTTACGTGTAGAAGATGTCTGAAGAGGTTGTCTGAGCGTGGTTCTGTTCTTGTCTGCAGGTAATCTGAATGATCTGGTGCAGCACGGTCTGCGTGCGCTGCGCGAGACTCTTCCTGCTGAACAGGATCTGACCACAAAGGTTTGACCCTTCATCCGGTCGCTGTACTTGTGCTCATTACCGCTGTGACACTGCTGACTGCTCCTTTCCTCTAGAACGTGCTGACTGCTCCTTTCCTCTAGAACGTGCTGACTGCTCCTTTCCTCTAGAACGTGCTGACTGCTCCTTTCCTCTAGAACGTGTTGCGCTCATTAACGTTGTGACACTACTGACTGCTCCTTTCCTCTAGAACGTGTTGCGCTCATTACCGCTGTGACACTGCTGACCGCTCCTTTCCTCTAGAACATGTTGCGCTCATTACCGCTTTGACACTACTGACTGCTCCTTTCCTCTAGAACGTGCTGACCGCTCCTTTCCTCTAGAACGTGCTGACCGCTCCTTTCCTCTAGAACGTGCTGACTGCTCCATTCCTCTTAGAGCATCTTGCGCTCATTACTGCTGTGACACTGCTGACCGCTCCTTTCCTTTAGATCATGTTGCACTCATTACCGCTGTGACACTGCTGACTGCTCCTTTCCTCTAGAACGTGCTGACTGCTCCTTTCCTCTAGAACGTGCTGACCGCTCCTTTCCTCTAGAACATGTTGTGCTCATTACCTCTGTGACATTGCTGACCGCTCCTTTCCTCTAGAATGTGCTGACCGCTTCTTTCCTCTAGAACGTGTTGCGCTCATTAACGTTGTGACACTACTGACTGCTCCTTTCCTCTAGAACGTGCTGACCAGTCCTTTCCTCTAGAACATGTTGCGCTCATTACCGCTTTGACACTACTGACTGCTCCTTTCCTCTAGAACGTGCTGACCGCTCCTTTCCTCTAGAACATGTTGCGCTCATTACCGCTGTGACACTGCTGACCGCTCCTTTCCTTTAGATCATGTTGCGCTCATTACCGCTGACCGCTCCTTTCCTCTAGAACGTGTTGTGCTCATTACCTCTGTGACAATGCTGACCGCTCCTTTCCTCTAGAACATGTTGCGCTCATTACCGCTGTGACACTGCTGACCGCTCCTTTCCTCTAGAACGTGTTGTGCTCATTACCTCTGTGACAATGCTGACCGCTCCTTTTCTCTAGAACGTGCTGAACGCTCCTTTCCTCTTAGAACATCTTGCGCTCATTTCCGCTGTGACACTGCTGACCGCTCCTTTCCTCTAGAACGTGCTGACTGCTCCTTTCCTCTAGAACGTGTTGTGCTCATTACCGCTGTGACACTGCTGACCGCTCCTTTCCTCTAGAACATGTTGCGCTCATTACCGCTTTGACACTACTGACTGCTCCTTTCCTCTAGAACGTTTGTGCTCATATGCTGTGCCACTTATGAATGCCTCCTTCCTCTAGGAACGTGTTGCGCTCGTTACGTTGTGACACACTGACTGCTCTTTCCTCTAGACGTGTTGCGCTCATTACTGATGTGAGACTGCTGAACGCTCATTTCCTGTAGAACGTGGTGTCTCATTACGCTGTGACACTGTGACCGCTACTTGCTGTAGAACGGGGTGTGGTCATTACGCTGTGACACGGAATGACCGCTCCTTTCCTCTAGAACTGGGCTGCTGCTCCATTAATCTTGAACAATGCGCTCATACTGCCTGTGACACTGGACCGATCCTTTCCTTAGATCCTGTTGCATCATTACTCTGTGACAATGCTGACCGCCGACTTTACTCTAGAACGTGCTGGATCCGCTCATTTCCTTTAGATCAGGTTGCGATATTACTGTTGTGGACACTGCTGCCGCTCCTTTCCTCTCGGAACGTGTTGGGCTCATTAACTTGTGACAATGCTGACCGATCCTTTCCTCTAGAAGTGCTGATGCCCTTTACTCTTAGAACATCTTGCACTCAGTACCGCTGTGGACTCTGCTGACGCTCCTTTCCTTTAGATTCATGTGAGCTCATTACGTGAACGTGCTGACCGCTCCTTTCCTCTAGAACGTGTTGTGCTCATTACTGCTGTGACACTACTGACTGCTCCTTTCCTCTAGAACGTGCTGACCGCTCCTTTCCTCTAGAACGTGCTGACCAGTCCTTTCCTCTAGAACATGTTGCGCTCATTACCGCTGTGACACTGCTGACCGCTCCTTTCCTCTAGAACGTGTTGTGCTCATTACTGCTGTGACACTGCTGACTGCTCTTTCCTCTAGAACGTGTTGCGCTCATTACCGCTGTGACACTGCTGACCGCTCCTTTCCTCTAGAACGTGCTGACTGCTCCTTTCCTCTAGAACGTGTTGTGCTCATTACCTCTGTGACAATGCTGACCGCTCCTTTTCTCTAGAACGTGCTGACTGCTCCTTTCCTCTAGAACGTGCTGACTGCTCCTTTCCTCTAGAACGTGCTGACCGCTTCTTTCCTCTAGAACGTGTTGCGCTCATTACCGCTGTGACACTGCTGACTGCTCCTTTCCATAGACGTGCTGGGGGGGGGGGGGGGGGGGGTCCGCTCATCCTTTAGATATGTTGCGCTCATTTCCACTGTGACACTGCTGACCGCTCCTTTCCTTTAGATCATGTTGCGCTCATTACCGCTGACACTGCTGACTGCTCCTTTCCTCTAGAACGTGTTGTACTCATTACCTTTGTGACAATGCTGACCGCTCCTTTCCTTTAGAACGTGCTGACCGCTCCTTTCCTTTAGATCATGTTTCGCTCATTACCGCTGACACTGCTGACCGCTCCTTTCCTCTAGAACATGTTGTGCTCATTACCTCTGTGACAATGCTGACCGCTCCTTTCCTCTAGAACGTGCTGACCAGTCCTTTCCTCTAGAACATGTTGCGCTCATTACCGCTGTGACACTGCTGAACGTCCGACCCCACCCCCTTCCTCTTCCCCCTCCACCTTTTCCCACACCACCCTCCCCCCCCCCCCCCCCCCAACCCCCACTTTCCTCTAGAAAGTGATGACCGCTCCTTCCTCTAGAAATGTTGCGGCTCATTACCGCTTGACACTACTGACGCTCAGTTCCTCTAGTAACGTGTCTTTATCCCCTTCCTCCCCCCCCCTCCTTCTCCTTCCCTCTTGGGATTGTGGGGAAGGACATGGAGTTCAGCATCTATGACGACGATGCTGTGGCGCGGTTCCTGGAGGGTCTGGAGGAGCGGCCACAGAGACGGGTGAGGGTTATTCCAGGTGTCTGCAGGTTTCTGAGCGTGAGTGATGTGCTGATATTGTTTGTGGACCGCAGGTGGCCCAGCCGGCTGATGAAGCGGCTCCAGCTGTACCTGATGAAGCCATGGAGCACTAACACGTGCCTCTCCAGCTCTGTCTGACTGCAGCTTCTCTGCCTCACATAAACCTGTAACATTTAAACCTTCTTTTTCTATCTCTTTAAGTTTAAGAGCAATAAATCTGTCTTTGTTTCTTTCTGAGTTTTTTTGTGCTTTTTCATGGAGACTGTACAGCAGTGAGATTATTTAATAATTACCCTCTCCAAGTCCTGATACCCATTTCACTCTCGATCAGACTGACATGACCACAGTCTGTTTGAAGCTCAAGTCCCTTCTCTGCTCCTTAAACATGTTTCATGTTCATCACCCTAAGCCCTTCTTTGCCTATAGTAGAAATTAGAAATACATTTTTCAAAAATAAGTGATTGGTTGGATTGTCTGTAATTTCATTAATATGAGTAAATTGCTGGACCCTTCTAGAATATTTAGTGAACTTTCATTGATTATGAGCAGTTGTGATTGGCAGTGTTGGGGAAAGTTACTTTTAAAAGTAATGCATTATTGTGTTACTCCCTAAAAAAGGAACTTAATTGTTATGTAGTTACTTTTTTGGAAAGTAATGCGTTAACTTTTTTTATCTGGGCTGGGTATACTTACTGTCAAAGTGAAAGGCTGAAGGACATGTTTATTCCCAGAAGCTTTGAGCTGTGCTGCTGATCTGGATTGCATGAAGAATAGGATGCAGGAGAAGAAAGTTCAACACTCTAAAGGAATAAAAATACAATAAAAAAATACAAATGTTATGTATTACTTAGTAGAATTAATTACCAGTTGTTTACTACAGTAGTCAACATTTGAAGTGGATCAAAAAAAGTTAATCAAAGTTGTCCTAAGACCAGTATTTGGTTTGAAGAAATTTGATGAAAGGTTTAGATCCTCTTTAAATGTTTAGTTGAATTAGATCATTAAAGGACAGCAGCAAAGACATTAGTTAATAAAGTGGGATTTATTTCCACAAGCGCCTCGGCACTTACTCCTGATTTCTCAACAAGCTGTCAGTCATTCATGGACAATAAGCAACTGAACTATCATATACTTATTTGAAAAAGCAACTCAAAGTAATTACTTGAAACTGGCCTTACTCCCAACTCTGGTCTTTGTGTCTGGCAGACTGACAGGCACGATATGAAATCAATGAGCAAGCAGATCAAGTTACCAGAGTATAATACCCTCCACAGATCTGAAGACCCCGTCAGTTCTTGCATTCAAAGGTTAGAAGCAAGTGGTGATCAGAATGAGATTAGTAACAAATAAATGACAAAGTCGATTTTACTGATGGAGCAGGAATTGTGTTCTGCTGCAGTAAGCCTCTGGGATCGAGTCAATGGCACGGGAATGTCCACATAAATTATGCCAGAGCTCAGTTTGAGAACAACAGGTCTACTCTTCCACACAGTTAAGTTTTATTCCATTACGGCCCTGTTTACACCTGCTATTAAGATCGAGAATAGAGCCTCTGTAAAGTAGGAAAACCCCCCGAGGTCTTTATGGAAATGAATGTTTTGAAAACCACTCTTAAGCTCAGGTGCACGACACAATGCAGATGTGTTGTGAAAGAGTTCATGACAGACCAGAGATCTTCATATCAGCTCATGTTTTCATATGAGGGGACACAGCTGGGAGTTCAGTATCGCTGTATCCATCATCCACTCACTGATGAACTCTCAATAACTAATGAAGATGTAAGTCGCTGGATGGAGAACCAAAGAAATAAACAGCAGGTGTGTGCTTGTGGTGTTTTATTAACACAAAATACAGCAGTCAATGACACGCAAACATGCAAGTATGAAAAGAATATAAATTAATCAACAATAAAAGCATCAATCACAATGTTTACTGCACAGAAGCAAAACTAAACGGATTTACAGTCGGAGGTTTCGGTAATCATGTGAAAACTCTGAACATGAACAAAGAAAAACGTTTACTTCAGACCTGTTAAATGAGTTTGTGGTACATTACAAGTTGTTTTCTTTAGGTGATGAATTTTATGTAAATATAGAGTATATAATATTTGATTCTGCAGTTGACAGGATGATCAGAAGTTTTGTGCTGAATGCAGCGGCTCAGTAGAAACGTCCTGCAGCTAAAATGTTTTCTGAACACAAGAACTGCATGTTGTTCACATTACGAACACAGGCTGAGGTTCCTGTACAATAGACAGGATATTGATCATTCATACTCGTGTGTCTCAAACATGTCCACTGAGAGACAGCTAGCGCTCAATGTAAGGTGAAAGTGTCCATGCAGCAAACCCATATTCAATAACGCCATGCATGGTTATTATTTAGATGGTTCATTGTTTGTTTCTCTGCCTGATGACGCTGTGTTCTGACACTGAGCTGGGTGTGATGTCACTTCCTGTTTGAGTGTCTGCCTCTGGCTGTGATTGGCTGGTGGAGTCACTCAAAGACAGGTCCTCCATTTTTGTGTTTGTGTTGACATCTGTCCTCTCAGGATCATGGCTCTCTCTCATCTGAACATTTGTGCTCACGGGAGGTGAATGAACACAACAGAAATGGTCTTTCCCACCGTTGTCAGGAAGATCTGTGAAAATAAAATGCTTCATTCGTGATTAAAGGCTGCGAGGATGTGTCAGTGGTTTCCGAGCATAACATGAAGTGATGTGTGCATCTCACCGGAGCCGTGGGCGTCTGCTGGGATGGTGTCCACGAAGCGGCCCTCCTGCATGATGCGAGTGATCTCCTGCAGCTGATGCAGCAGCTTCTGCTCCTCATCCACGGCCACCGCTCCTGCCACACTGCCAACACACACGCCACACGCTCACGTCACGTCACATGAAAACACACACACACACAGAGCGGGAGAGCACACACACGGTCGAGCCAGCACTGACTGCAGAAATAGATCCTCTCGATCACGTCCTTTGGTCTCTTCAGTCCTGTCCTCTTCAGCTGAGTCCAACCTCAAAATCATCTGAGAAAGGACATGATCTGTACTCAAACACACACACAGAAACAGCAGATCATCAATGTAAAGCTGTTTAAAAGTGACACAGTGTCCAGGTTGTGTGTTCGTGTTCGTACTTATTTTCCTCTTCATGTTTTCGGATCTGACTGCAGCGAATCGGCTCTCTGGAGGTTTGGTTGTTTTGCCTTTGGAAGTGATCTTTAACAGACACAAACAAACTCCTAGTTACAAATATGGTAGAACTTCTACCACAAAAGACTGCTTTGTAAGTAATCTTCCTGATTTATCTCAATTCCTCGGCATATCCAACAGCTCAGAAAAACTTGATGATGAAACAGAAACTATGGACTCTCTCTTTTCTAGCATTTTAGATACAGTTGCTCCTTTACGCTTAAGGAAGATGAAGGAAAACAGTCTGACACACCACGCACTTCTTAGAGAAAAATGGTATCTGTGAGGATTTCCAGTCAGGATTTAGACCGTATCATAGTACTGAGACTGCTCTAATTAGAGTTACAAATGACCTGCTCTTATCATCTGATTGTGGTTGTATCTCTCTATTAGTGCTATTGGATCTTAGCGCTGCGTTCGACACTATTGACCACAACATTCTTTTGAATAGACTAGAAAACTTTGTTGGCATTAATGGAAATGCATTAGCATGGTTCAAATCGTACTTGTATGACCGCCATCAATTCGTAGCAGTGAATTAAGAAGTATCATATCGATCACAAGTGCAGTATGGAGTACCTCAAGGCTCAGTACTAGGGTCGTTACTCTTCACGCTTTACATGTTACCCTTGGGAGATATCATCAGGAAACACGGTGTTAGCTTTCACTGTTATGCTGATGATACTCAGCTCTATATTTTTTCGCGGCCCGGCGAAACATGCCAATTTGAAAAACTAGCAGAATGCATAGTCGTTATAAAAAACTGGATGATGAGTAATTTCTTACTGCTAAATTCTGAAAAAACAGAGGTGTTAATTATAGGACCTAAAAACTCTGCATGTAATAACCTAGAACACTGTCTAACACTTGAAGGCTGTGCTGTCAATTCTTTCGTCATCAGTTAGGAACCTAGGTGTGCTATTTGATAGCAATCTTTCCTTAGAAAGCCACGTTTCTAGCATTTGTAAAACTGCATTTTTCCATCTCAAAAATATATCTAAATTACGACCTATGCTCTCAATGTCAAATGCAGAAATGTTAATCCATGCGTTTATGACCTCAAGGTTAGATTATTGTAATGCTTTATTGGGTGGTTTTTTCTGGGCCACCTTAATAAATAAACTCCAGCTGGTCCAAAATGCAGCAGCTAGAGTTCTTACTAGAACCAGGAAGTATGACCTTATTAGCCCGGTTCTGTCAACACTGCTCTGGCTACCTATTAAACATCGTATAGATTTAAAATCTTGCTTATTACTTATAAACCCCTGAATGGTTTAGCACCTCAGTATTTGAACGAGCCCTTCAGAATCCATCACTGAGGATTGCTTGTTAAATTAGTGAGGTGCTGTAACCTTATCTATCTATCTAGCTTAGCACCCCCTGTAGACCGGGCCTGATTAAGTCTTCCTGTCCGCTACGATCTCAAAACTCAAACTTGATAATGCCTAGAATATCAAAATCAACTGCGGGTACTTGTTTACATCGTACGAAGAAATGCATCTATGCGATTTTGTTTTCTTTCTCCTTATTTTGAGGTCACCGTAGCCACCAGATCCAGACTGTGTCCAGATCAGATAGTCACTGCAGTCACCCGGATCCAGTACGTATCCAGACCAGATGGTGGATCAGCGCCTAGAGAGGACCTCTACAGCCCTGAAAGACAGCGGAGATCAGGACAACTAGATGAGCCTCAGAGACAGATCCCCAGTGAAGACCTAGTTTATAACGACCTTGTCTCAGACGGCCCCCGGACAAGCACGGAACCAGATGAGTCCTCTGCACAATCTGACTCTGCTGCAGCCTGTAACTGAACTGCTGGTTTCGTCTGGCCAGCGGAGAACGGCACACTGTTTTCCTATTTTAATACTGTACAGCTGCTTTGACACAATCTGCATTGTAAAAAGCGCTATATAAATAACGGTGACCTGACTTGACAAACACATGTCACCTGAGCCTCGGCTGAAGCGTCTGAAATGCAGGAGCGCCGTCTCACCTTGAACAGAATGTAGAGGATGTACAGTAAGATGCCGAAGCCGTAGATGGGGATGATCTGGCCTGCGAGGTTGGACTTTCCTCCGGTGCCGGCTCCTTTGGCCTGGGCGATGGCCTCGGGGTTGTGCGCTCTGGAGAAGCGCTGCTGCTCCTCGGACACAGATACAGCCGGTCTGTGAGGCGTGGGAGGAGAATGACCTGCGGGCCCTTCGGGAGACATTTACACACAACCGTCAGTGTAATAATTCATTCAGCTGGATCCTGTTCTTAATCATCAAAGCTCTCTTTCATCTCATCATATAACTGGCATTATTCACATACTCTTCCACATAAACAGAGCACCACTGATTGTATATATAAAAACCATTCAAATACGTTTCATGTCAAGTTGTGTTTCAGTACGTGTACATACAACGTTTCAGTTACTCTTTTTTTTGCGGTTATGCTTTACAAAATGTATTTGTCTTTATTTACTAAATCTAGTCTCTTTATTTTCATTTTGGCCATAGGTGCATTAGTGCTAATATCTGGTCTAGAGGACAGCGCAATGCCTTCAACAATGCAATGCAGAAAACATATGTTTTCAACTATATGAATCTCGAAAGAAAGAGATGGTGTTCTAATGAAAGGAAATAAATCATGCGTGTAAGAATTACAGACCCTCGCCGTGCGCTGCGTCTCTCTTTCCTCGCGATAGCAGCAGAAGCGCGACGCACAACAGCACGCAGGACACTACAGCGAGCTTCTGAAATGAGGACCTAGACATCTGTTCTGATCTCTGATCTCTGATGTCTCTGATCTCTGACTCCAGACTGTATCTGCAACACAGTATCTGCAACACTGACTCCCGCAGCCTCCTCACTTCCGGACAGCTAACATGGAAACCGATACATTACGATCACAGTATCAGAGAATGACGATAACGCTCTTATCGGAGCATAATAACGCTCTTATCGGAGTATAATAACTCTCTTATCGGAGTATAATAACGCTCTTATCGGAGTATAATAACTCTCTTATCGGAGTATAATAACTCTCTTATCGGAGTATAATAACTCTTATCGGAGTATAATAACGCTCTTATCGGAGTATAATAACTCTTATCGGAGTATAATAACGCTCTTATTGGAGTATAATAACTCTCTTATCGGAGTATAATAACGCTCTTATCGGAGTATAATAACTCTTATCGGAGTATAATAACGCTCTTATCGGAGTATAATAACGCTCTTATCGGAGTATAATAACTCTCTTATCGGAGTATAATAACGCTCTTATCGGAGTATAATAACTCTTATCGGAGTATAATAACGCTCTTATCGGAGTATAATAACGCTCTTATCGGAGTATAATAACTCTTATCGGAGTATAATAACTCTTATCGGAGTATAATAATGCTCTTATCGGAGTATAATAACGCTCTTATCGGAGTATAATAACTCTCTTATCGGAGTATATTAACGCTCTTATCGGAGTATAATAACTCTTTATCGGAGTATAATAACGCTCTTATCGGAGTTTAATAACTCCCTTATCGGAGTATAATAACTCTTATCGGAGTATAATAGCGCTCTTATCGGAGTATAATAACTCTTTATCGGAGTATAATAACGCTCTTATCGGAGTTTAATAACTCCCTTATCGGAGTATAATAACTCTTATCGGAGTATAATAGCGCTCTTATCGGAGTATAATAACTCTTTTATCGGAGTATAATAACTCTCTTATCAGAGTATAATAACTCTCTTATCGGAGTATAATAACTCTTATCGGAGTATAATAACGCTCTTATTGGAGTATAATAACTCTCTTATCGGAGTATAATAACTCTTATCGGAGTATAATAGCGCTCTTATCGGAGTATAATAACTCTTTATCGGAGTATAATAACGCTCTTATCGGAGTTTAATAACTCCCTTATCGGAGTATAATAACTCTCTTATCGGAGTATAATAACTCTCTTATCGGAGTATAATAACGCTCTTATCGGTGTATAATAACGCTCTTATCGGAGTATAATAACTCTTTATCGGAGTATAATAACGCTCTTATTGGAGTATAATAACTCTCTTATCGGAGTATAATAGCTCTCTTATCGGAGTATAATAACTCTTATCGGAGTATAATAGCGCTCTTATCGGAGTATAATAACTCTTTATCGGAGTATAATAACGCTCTTATTGGAGTATAATAACTCTCTTATCGGAGTATAATAGCTCTCTTATCGGAGTATAATAACTCTTATCGGAGTATAATAGCGCTCTTATCGGAGTATAATAACTCTTTATCGGAGTATAATAACGCTCTTATTGGAGTATAATAACTCTCTTATCGGAGTATAATAACGCTCTTATCAGAGTATAATAACGCTCTTATCGGAGTATAATAACTCTCTTATCGGAGTATAATAACTCTTATCGGAGTATAATAACGCTCTTATCAGAGTATAATAACTCTCTTATCGGAGTATAATAACTCTTATCGGAGTATAATAACTCTCTTATCGGAGTATAATAACTCTCTTATCGGAGTATAATAACGCTCTTATCGGAGTATAATAACTCTTATCGGAGTATAATAACTCTTTATCGGAGTATAATAACGCTCTTATTGGAGTATAATAACTCTCTTATCGGAGTATAATAGCTCTCTTATCGGAGTATAATAACTCTTATCGGAGTATAATAGCGCTCTTATCGGAGTATAATAACTCTTTATCGGAGTATAATAACGCTCTTATTGGAGTATAATAACTCTCTTATCGGAGTATAATAACGCTCTTATCGGAGTATAATAACGCTCTTATCGGAGTATAATAACTCTCTTATCGGAGTATAATAACTCTCTTATCGGAGTATAATAACTCTTATCGGAGTATAATAGCGCTCTTATCGGAGTATAATAACTCTTTATCGGAGTATAATAACGCTCTTATTGGAGTATAATAACTCTCTTATCGGAGTATAATAGCTCTCTTATCGGAGTATAATAACTCTTATCGGAGTATAATAGCGCTCTTATCGGAGTATAATAACTCTTTATCGGAGTATAATAACGCTCTTATCGGTGTATAATAACGCTCTTATCGGAGTATAATAACTCTCTTATCGGAGTATAATAACTCTCTTATCGGAGTATAATAACTCTCTTATCGGAGTATAATAACTCTCTTATCGGAGTATAATAACTCTCTTATCGGAGTATAATAACTCTTATCGGAGTATAATAGCGCTCTTATCGGAGTATAATAACTCTTTTATCGGAGTATAATAACTCTCTTATCGGAGTAAATAACTCTCTTATCGGAGTAAATAACTCTCTTATCGGAGTAAATAACTCTCTTATCGGAGTAAATAACTCTCTTATCGGAGTAAATAACTCTCTTATCGGAGTAAATAACTCTCTTATCGGAGTAAATAACTCTCTTATCGGAGTAAATAACTCTCTTATCGGAGTAAATAACTCTCTTATCGGAGTAAATAACTCTCTTATCGGAGTAAATAACTCTCTTATCGGAGTAAATAACTCTCTTATCGGAGTAAATAACTCTCTTATCGGAGTAAATAACTCTCTTATCGGAGTAAATAACTCTCTTATCGGAGTAAATAACTCTCTTATCGGAGTAAATAACTCTCTTATCGGAGTAAATAACTCTCTTATCGGAGTAAATAACTCTCTTATCGGAGTAAATAACTCTCTTATCGGAGTAAATAACTCTCTTATCGGAGTATAATAACTCTCTTATCGGAGTATAATAACTCTCTTATCGGAGTAAATAACTCTCTTATCGGAGTATAATAACTCTCTTATCGGAGTATAATAACGCTCTTATCAGAGTATAATAACTCTCTTATCGGAGTAAATAACTCTCTTATCGGAGTATAATAACTCTTATCGGAGTATAATAACTCTCTTATCGGAGTATAATAACTCTCTTATCGGAGTATAATAACGCTCTTATCGGAGTATAATAACGCTCTTATCGGAGTATAATAACTCTTATCGGAGTATAATAACGCTCTTATCGGAGTATAATAACTCTTTATCGGAGTATAATAACGCTCTTATTGGAGTATAATAACTCTCTTATCGGAGTATAATAACTCTCTTATCGGAGTATAATAACTCTCTTATCAGAGTATAATAACTCTCTTATTGGAGTATAATAACGCTCTTATGCTCAAACAGAAAATCGTTATCGATTTGTAAAGTATTGTCCTGAAACTGCGCTGGTCACGTGACAGCTGTGACTTTTCTCAGCGCTGATGAAGATACACTAATCACAGACACTTACGATTGTTGGAGTGCTGATTTATTCATTTATTTTTTAATTATATTATATGTATATATATATGTACAGTGGTGTGAAAAAGTGTTTGTCCCCTTCCTGATTTTTATTTTTTTGCATGTTTGTCACACTTTAATTTTTCAGATCATCAAACAAATTTAAATATTAGTAAAAGATTACAAGTGAACACAACATGCAGTTTTTGAATGAAGGGTTTTATTATTAAGGGAAACAAAATCCAAAACTTCATGGCCCTGTGTGAAGAAGTGTTTGTCCCCCGTTAAAACTGTGGTTTATCACACTGGAGTTCAATTTCTCTAGCCACACCCAGGCCTGATTACTGCCACGCCTGTTCACAATCAAGAAATCTCTTAAATAGGACCTGCCTGACAAAGTGAAGCAGACCAAAAGATCCTCAAAACTAGACATCATGCCGAGATCCAAAGAAATTCAGAAACAAATGAGAAAGAAAGTAATTGAGATCTATCAGTCTGGAAAAGGTTATAAAGCCATTTCTAAAGCTTTGGGACTCCAGCGAACCACAATGAGAGCCATTATTTACAAATGGCAAAAACATGGAACAGTGAAGAACCTTCCCAAGAGTGGCCGGCCGACCAAAATTACACCAAGAGCACAGCGACAACTCATCCAAGAGGTCACAAAAGACCCACAACAACATCCAAAGAACTGCAGGCCTCACTTGCCTCAGTTAAGGTCAGTGTTCATGACTCCACCATAAGAAAGAGACTGGGCAAAAATGGTCTGCATGGCAGAGTTCCAAGACGAAAACCGCTGCTGAGCAAAAAGAACCTAAAGGCTCGTCTCAGTTTTGCCAGAAAACATCTTGATGATCACCAAGACTTTTGGGAAAATACTCTGTAGACTGACGAGACAAAAGTTTAACTTTTAGGAAGGTGTGTCCCGTTACATCTGGCATAAAACCAACACAGCATTTCAGAAAAAAGGAACATCATACAACAGTAAAATATGGTGGTGGTAGTGTGATGTTCTGGGGCTGTTTTGCTGCTTCAGGATCTGGAAGACGTGCTGTGATAAATGGAACCATGAATCTGCTGTTTACCAAAAAATGTCCAGCCATCTGTTCGTGACATCAAGCTGAAGCAAACTTGGGTTCTGCAGCAGGACAATGATCCAAAACACACCAGCAAATCCACCTCTGAACGGCTGAAGAAAAACAAAATTAAGACTTTTGAGTGGCCTAGTCAAAGTCCTGACCTAAATCCTATTGAGATGCTGTGGCATGACCTTAAAAAGGCGGTTCATGCTCGAAACCCTCCAATGTGGCTGAATTAAAAAAAATCTGCAAAGAAGAGTGGGCCAAAATTCCACAGCGATGTGAAAGACTCATTGAAAGTTATCGCAAACGCTTGATTGCAGTTGTTGCTTCTAAGGGTGGCCCAACCAGTTATTAGATTTAGGGGGCAAACACTTTTTCACACAGGGCCATGTAGTTTTGAATTTTGTTTTCCCTTAATAATAAAAAACCTTAATTTAAAAACTGCATGCTGTGTTCACTTGTTATCTTTTACTAATATTAAAATTAGTTTGATGATCTGAACATTTTTATTAAAGTGTGACAAACATGTTAAAAAACAAAAAAAAGAAATCAGGGAAGGGGGCCAAAACTTTTTACACCCCTGTATATATATATATATGTATATAAAGGGATCATTTATATAGACTACTGGGACAGTTTTAAAATTTTATGTCATTTTTATTTTTATGTTCAATTGGTAACTGTTGTAATTACCAGGTTTAAAACGTTTACACATTTGTTGTACAGAAATTCTTACCCTGAGAGTCTTATTTCAGTGTCACAGGAAAGCGATGTAGTGTATAAGTGTTTATATCCTGTGTAATGTCTGTCAAACACCTTTACCTTGGTCTTGTTACGCTAAAAAGTTCTTAATATCCTCCAGACTGCTCTGATGCTGGTTTAGGCCTACAGGTGTTTGTAATACTGCATGTACACATTTAGACGTGTTGGATTAAATGAGAGGAAAACATGTTTATAATAATAATGATGATAAGACCGCAGCAACGCCAATGTGGATTTGACCACCACCAAATATAGATCTATTCTTACTGGAATCAAGAGCAGATCAGGATCAGAGCGTGTTAGAAGCAGAGAGGAACCGCATCTACAGGTTCACACAGATGCGTCTAAGCATCCACAGAAGGGCAGCATATATCATCACGCTTGAGAATAACAGATCATGCTTCTGTGTTTACAGCAGACTTCATAGCTATTCTGATAGCAATCAATACAATAAATCAAATGCTGAGCAGATCTGTAATGTGCTCAGATTCAAGCTCAGCTTTGTTAAGCCTAGAAGCTGAAAAGTCAGAAAGTTTTGGAGATACTACAGATATTGTACATGATACAGCAGACACATAACTAGCTCCGGCACATACTGGAGTATCAGGATGAAGCAGCAGACACGTTATGCAAAGGAAAGTATAGATATGGAAATAATGTAGCAAAGCAGAACTCTAATCAATAATAAAAAGGGAGATAAATAAAAACTGGCGATCTTATTGGAATAATGAGCAAAAGGGAAGGCATCTACACTTAATACAACCAAAGGTAGGAAGAGAGAGAAGAGAAGGAAAGAAGACTGTTATTTCCAGATTATAATATAATAGAGAATACAGGATTGTGTGATTGATTGGTCTTAAAGAAACAGTGGAACATGGACTCATTACGTGTAATAGATATTCAGAGGAAAGAAGTCATCTAATAGAAGAATCTAAGAAGAAAGTGTTCAACAATTAACATTAAACAAGCTTTAAATCAGTAGAAGGGGACACTTTATTAATACCATTTTTAAATATAACTCATTTAATGAATATGGGGTCGATTCGTTTCTTGCCACAATTTACAGGGCCATGGTAAGTTACTTCTCTTATTAATGGATCTTTGTCCAAGATTTATTATGTACAATATAGTGTAGTTTTCACTGAACATTTGCTTTTTTCTCTGGAGAAGCAGTTCTGCAATCTGTCTGAGTACGTGGTGTTCAAGTTAAAAGATTTTTTAAAAAACGTTTTAAAACTGTAGGTTTGGCCCCTAATTCAGTATTGTCCTTCTTACAGAATATAAATAGTCTGAATAAGAGTTTAGTAATGGAATCAAGTTGCAGGCTCAATTTTCTCATTTCCTCCACTTACTAAATGACATCATCATCTTCTGCCTACAGTTTCCTCTCTTTTGCTGAGAAACATCACTGATGCTTGGGTTAATTCTTTGTAAACTAATGACATCATCATCGTTTACACTTGACACCAAACTTGTAACCACATACATACACAAAGTAATCTTCGACTGATTTGACTGATATTGGTTGTGATATGTCTTAAAAATAGCGACGCAGGATAAAAGTGCCATTTAAACACCTAATATGCTCAAATGTGCAAATGACAGACACACAGAGGTGCACTGCAGCACATGCTCTTAAGCAAAGTATATAATGTATATAAAGTCTTATAATGAGACCTTAACTCAATAATGTGGCTGTTTATCTCATTTATGTTTTTGTCGGATGGCCCGTGGTCATTATTGGATTATCCTATCAGGTCAAGTCGCTTTTTAATTTCATTATATTACCTTTGTCCATTTTTAATCCAATAAAACAGGACCAGAATAGTTTTCATCCAGTCACACTGGTTCAATTCCCTATAAAACAGTTGACACTGAAGTTCTCTACCTACATCCGTGTATATTAGAAGCCAGTTCTCTCATTTACAGAATAACATTAGCCTTTTCCACCCCATTCTCCACATTTTTCCAGTTTATCTCAATTTTTGCTAATCATAAATGAGCGTTTGTTTCAGTTAGCTGTGGTCTGAGCTCTAATGACTGCTCTGACCCCATTAAAGCCCTGCAGAGATGGCTTATAGGTGAAGATTCAGCCGCAGTGGGTCGTTTCAGCAGGAACTGACTGTAATTCATATCCAGCTTCAGAACAGCATCTGACGGTACAGCGTAGGGAGATAGTGTGTCTGTCATTTGCACATTTGAGCATATTAGGTGTTTAAATGGCACTTTTATCCTGCGTCGCTCTGTCAGTACTCAGTGGGAGCACATAAGTGTTTACTGAAGCATTCGATGCATTTAGCGGTTCAGCGGTTTAGAGAAAAATCACCAGTGTCTAGCAGTAATATCAGTCCTCATGTTCTTTTCTCTGTGGACGACACAATGGGGATTAATGAGCAGGAGTTTCTACGGATAATGAAAAAGACCAGTCTGTACTGAATCCCTCCATCGCTAAAGCTAGTATATCTATAAGCCTCTTAAAGGACCTTGAAGTGTTGTTTTGTGTTGCTTTCTTTTTTCTTTACAAGGTTGTAAAAACATTTTAATCTATACATATTTTGTGCAGTATTAAATAAAAATGTATTTGCATCTGTGTGGTCTGTCTCCACATAATGATCGAGCCCAAAGTGCACAATGGAATAGAATAAACGTACCTATGTTATATAAACGAATATTTAAAAATTCAAGATGACCTTTCGAGTTTTAAGTCTTAAAGTGGAAACCCTGCCACTCAGAACTAAATGTTTGGCTATAAAAACGTCCTCTTCTTGGTCTTTGACAACTTTCAAAACATAAAACACATTTATATAAAATTCTAATAAAATTTGTATGAAATCGGGAATATAATAATAATAATAATGATAATAAATCCATGCGGCTTTACCCATTGTGACTTATAGAGGGTAATCATAGAAATTCTGCTCATAGTGTTATTTTTTTATTACCATTTTATTTATTGCATTCAAACTTTCATAGATCATTGCAGGCTAACATATGTGAAAATATAATATAACAGAGAGATAGATAGATAGAGAGTGCCTCAGTATATAACTCCTTTTTTTAAAGACATCAATTATGTGTGTTAATAAAATATCATTAAAACACAATGTCAGTGAACTGATGACGCCTCAAACCACAGTCATCTGTTAAATGCTGTCTTTGTTAAATACTAAGTAAACTCAATAAACACTAATAGCCCTTCTCAGTTTTATGACGACTGTATGTCACACTGCTAACTGCAGAGATTTTGAAATTTCGCTTGTCAAATCAAGCCACATTTATTAGCTGCCTTCTTATTTTAGTCTTATGTAAAACAAAACTGAAAAAAGTTTCTCCAGAAACATACATTGACATGTAACATGGGAATTTTCAGACCGCAAATAGACAACATGCATTAAAAACCAAATATTACACAAGAGTTGATTGTAAGAGTTGATTGTGATATTTGCATTTCAAGTCTAGGATGAAACAAAGGTCAAATCGAGAGTGAGTGTTGAACTGGGAAACACCTCATTGCCATGCGTTGAATTTTTTTAACTTTCCCACAAATACAGTAAAACCAGAAAAACTGACATTTTAAGAAGTCGTTAGAAAAAAGGTTCGTTAAAGTGATCGTCCGCCCAAACGATGTCCAGTCCCCAGTGAAATTCTGTCATGTTCTCCCTCATGTCATTCCAAACCTGTGTGCAGTTATTTATTTCTGCTAAACACAAAAGAAGATGATTTTGAAAAATACTGGTAACCAAAGAGTTTTGGTTCCCACTGACCTTTGTATTTTTGTCCATATAATGGAAGTCAATAGGAACCAAAACTTTTTGGTTACCCACATTCTTCAAAACATCATCTTTTGTGTTCCAGAGAAGAAAGTCAGTCATACAGGTTTAAAATAACTTGAAGGTGAGTAAATTATTTTTCCTTCAATGTCTGTAAGAGTTAGGGTAGAGTTATGACTAAAATGTAGAAATATATTTAGCTGAATTTATAACGTAGGCCTACAAATCGATCAGAAAATGTGAAATGAACCTGTATAAACATGTGAGACAAATTTGCTGTAAAGTTTATGTTGTCTGTTGTTTGTATACATATTGGTGACCGTTCTTCCTCACAACCACAAAATTTAATTATCATCATACCATGTCTGTGATGCAAATTGTGCAGAACATGCAGTGTGATTTAATATTTAAAGATCCCTAACCCTAAAAACTGAGCAATGGTAAAAGTAAGCAAATACCACCAATAATGCTATTTTTAAATTGTAAAATCCAAATTCTGTAGTAGGAGAGGGCGATCTGACAATTTTGCATCATGATCTACCTTGAAGACGTCCACTTTGTACTTTCCAAACAAACTGTGACCAAATGTGTCCGTTTGTGTCTGTATCTAGCTAAATATATCGGCACATCTTTTAGTTGACAGGCCTTTTTTAAAGTTATTAACGCATTACAGTGGGGGGGCGGGGGGCAATATAACGGTAGAAATGTGTCAATCAGTAAAGATTTTGGACTATCGCCTTTATTGCTCTTATGCATTCATGTCAGGGTGCTGTGTTATGTGGTCACGAAAACGTATTGTTTGCACACGTTTTTAAGCATTGTGGTTTATAAACAAGTGATTTTAAGCCGTTGAAATAGAAACAACAGCGCTATATGTGCATGCTTTCTGAGCGGTGAGCGACATGACTTTTTGGGCTTGTATTAATTTTTCTGTGATATTGACGCTGGTGTCAAGAATTATTAAATTTTTATGGTATCAAAAATTTTGATATCATAAAAACCTTAATAAAAGCAAAAATAACTATATCGTGATATATATATATTGTTATCATGAAATAAATTTACTTGCCCGCCCCTATATTAGAGTGATCAAGAAACCCGGATGAATGAGAACGCAAAGAGTGCGACATGGCTGATATTAAAAGGAGTTGTTAAAAAACCGTGAAAGAGAACCAAATCTGGTAACGACGGGCTGACAACTTCCTGTGCATGCGCTCCGAGACCCACGCACGCAAAGTATATTTTGGGTTCGGATGCGCGCCTAAACAGTCAAATACACACAAAAATATGACAAAATGCTGCCTTGGTGAGTATTCACGTAAATACAGTCAGTTATGTCTCAGGTGAAGGAAACAAGTTGAGACAATAGGATGTGTGTCAGTATCCGTTGGTCTTAAAGTGACAGCAGCCTAAAAAACTTGCTGCTGTCTGTGAGTTGCCTAAAGCTTAAACAAACAAAGGACTAAGAGAAAATCAGTCTCTTCACCAGAATAATTTTGTCTCTTTAATTAAAATCAATGAATATGAATTCAGTTACAGTGTGGATTACTGAATTGGATTTCTGTAGTATTTATACCTGAATACTGTGTTAGAAAGCACATACTTAAAAAAAATTCAGGTTATTACTTGGTTTTTTAGGAAAATTTCCGATAAAAACGGAGTGTGGTTGCCGGAAATTTTTTTACCGTAAAAAAACCGGGTAGCAAAGTTGTAGATTTACGGTTTAACTTAAATTTACAGTTAAATACCGTAATTTCATTAACTGATAAAATACTACCTATTGAAGTACTGAAATCTGTTTAGTACCTTTGTAATACACTGATAACCACAAAATGCAGGTGGTGATGAGAAAGTCACATGATGAACCAAAGCCCATCACAAGCAGCTTTTTAAATAATAACATATACACTTCACACAAACACAAAAACCATCATGGTAACACACATGAAACTGAAAAAAAATGCAATAAACATTCATTTAACAACATTAGGTGTAACACACAACCCTAATATACACAAATGATAAGAAAAAACTAAGAAAGTTATTTCAACAAAAAAACATCAAATTTTAAATGTAAAGCAGGGAATTCTGGGAATGTCAATTTTACGGTTATTCACTGTAAATTATACGGTCTTTTTCCACTTCCAAAAAACGGTATACTACCGTAAAATATATGTCCAATACATGTAATGTCCAATACAGTTTTCACTTATATACAGTGGCGCAAAAAAGTATTTAGTCAGCCACCAAATTGTGCAAGTTCTCCCACTTAAAAAAGATGAGAGAGGCCTGTAATTTTCATCATAGGTATACCCAAACTATGAGAGACAAAATGAGAAAAAAAAAATCAGAAAAACTCAATTGTTAGGATTTTTTAAGAATAATTGGTAAATTCCTCGGTAAAAAGTATTTGGTCACCTACAAACAAGCAAGTTTTCTGGCTCTCACAGACCTGTAACTTTTTCTTTAAGAGGCTCCTCTGTCCTCCATTGGTTACCTGTATTAATGGCATCTGTTGAACTCGTTATCAGTTACAGACCCCTGTCCACAACCTCAAACAGTCACACTCCAAACTCCACCATGGCCAAGACCAAGACCAAGGAGCTGTCAAAGGACACCAGAAACAAAAATGTAGACCTGCACCAGGCTGGGAAGAATCTGCAATAGGTAAGCAGCTTGGTGTGAAGAAATCAACTGTGGGAGCAATTATTAGAAAATGGAAGACTTACAAGACCACTGATAATCTCCCTCGTTATGGGGCTCCACGCAAGATCTCACCCTTTGGGGTCAAAATTATCACAAGAACTGTGAGCAAAAATCCAGAACCACACGGGGGGACCTAGTGAAAGACCTGCAGAGAGCTGGGACCAAAGTAAAAAAGGCTACCATCAGTAACACACTGCAACGCCAGGGACTCAAATCCTGCAGTGCAAGACGTGTCCCCCTGCTTAAGCCAGTAAATGTCCAGGCCCATCTGAAGTTTGCTAAAGAGCATTTGGATGATCCAGAAGAGGAATGGGAGAATGTCATATGGTCAGATGAAACCAAAATAGAACTTTTTGGTAAAAAACTCAACTTGTCGCTTTTGGAGGAGAAAGAATGCTGAGTTGAATCCAAACAACACCATACCTACTGTGAAGCATGGAGGTGGAAACATCATGCTTTGGGGCTGTTTTCTGCAAAGGGACCAGGACGACTATCCGTGTAAACGAAAGAATGAATGGGGCCATTGTATCGTGAGATTTTGAGTGAACACCTCCTTCCATCAGCAAGGGCATTGAAGATGAACCGTGGCTGGGTCTTTCAGCATGACAATGACCCAAACCACCGCCCGGGCAACGGAGGAGTGGCTTTGTAAGAAGCATTTCAAGGTCCTGGAGTGGCATAGCCAGTCTCCAGATCTCAACCCCATAGAAAATCTTTGGAGGGAGTTGACAATCCGTGTTGCCCAGCGACAGCCCCAAAAAAATTACTGCTCTAGAGGAGATCTGCATATAGGAATGGGCCAAAATACCAGCAACAATGTGTGAAAACCTTGTGAAGACTTACAGAAAACGTTTGACCTCTGTCATTGACAACAAATGGTATATAACAAAGTATTGAGATGAATTTTTGTTATTGACCAAATACTTATTTTCCCCCATAATTTGCAAATTAATTCTTTAAAAATTCTACAATGGGATTTTCTGGATTTTTTTCCCTCATTTTATCTCTCATAGTTGAGGTATACATATGAAGAAAATTACAGGCCTCTCTCATCTTTAAGTGGGAGAACTTGCACAATTGACTAAATACTTTTTTTCCCCACTGTAGTAGGGGAATTTACCGTTAACCATTTAACAGGTTTTTACTTTAGCATTTTTACAGTCTTTTACCGTTAGATTCACGGTCATTTTTTACAGTGTATTCATTTTACTGCTCAGTAACTTGCAAAATTAAAAACCAGCATGAAAAAGAATTGTGGAACATGATCCTTCCTGAAACAAATATTGATTATATTTTTGCCATATTGCCCACTCCATTTTGTAGTTTTATATGCTTATAATATGTAAAAATTAACTTTATTTAGCAACAACAGATGACTATGGTGTGTCTGTTTAGACGGTTAATGTGTCTAAAGGTTTGTGAGAGCAGAAACATTCGAGACCATCATACCACCAGTATGACTCAACTGCTGTGATAGAAAGGAATGACACATTAATGAAATGACTGAACGCAAACCCTAATGACTAAGGCATCAGTAAAAGTGATTTTGCTCTTATTGTCTAAAAGTGAAGCCGCAAAGACACACTGCACCATGCGACCCCTAATTCAGGCCGACAAATCTTCACAGCGACCAACTAAAGTGAGATTTTCCAGAAGCCAAAAATAATTAAAAGTACATAAACAGGATTTCAGTCACAGATATTTTCCAGGCCCTCAAAGACGTTGGCGGATCTGCTTGCATCAAGGTGAAAGTTTGTTTACAAGTTTCAGACACTAAAAATTCTAAATGGAAAGTAGGAAACGGTAAAGCGATTTGCGTCAAGGTGTCAAAATTTCATCGCTGCCTCCGTATCTGAAGGTTGGATTGCGCAAGTGATGGGCGTTTGATAACAGGCCAGAATGTGTCCATCTGTAACCTTTTTTAGTGCTACGGATGTTTTAAGTTCCAAATAACCCACTTGAACTGCTTATTGACGGATTAAACGTTTTCTCTTCGAAGTATATGAATCACAAACGAGAAAACGGCACCAGACTGATGTACTTTTACTGAAACTATAACGGTGTCTCAAAAATGAATTTCTTCTCAAAATTGTGAAACACAGCGTTTGTTATTGTCTGCTTGAGACGAATGATTTGTATGAATCATCACAACTTTCAAACAAAACCTAGAAATATATTCATACTCTGTACATTTTTAAAAAAAGTACCAAACGTTTAAGAGACTGACACATGGCTTTTTTGAAAAAGATTTTTGATGTACCTTGTTTGACTAAAGTAGAATAAATGTCACTTTAAGAATTAATTATTGATTATTTTAAGTATTTAATTTGGGGAATTTGTACTTTAATGGAGTACTGCTGGAACTGAACACTTGTTCCTATTTATTTTACATGACCAAGACAAAAATCACGTTTTGCACTTTACAATTACCACCAATATTTTCATAAGTTTTACTTGCAACAGTCGATAAATACATTTCATTGTATAAAAATAATGGTATTTCAACATGATACCCTCATAAATGGTTGCAGAACCATATAAATATAAATAATATAGGGGTACCATGGTAAAATGACCGTATCAAATGATTATACCATAGTGTCACTAAATGAATACTGTATTCATAAACAATTGTATTTATATGGTACATATGTCCAAATAACACGCTATCACCATTGTGTTTTTTTGTTGTTGTAATCATTCAATATCATGGTATTATACAGTACTTTGTTTATAAGTGCACTGACCCCATTTTTACCCCAAATTAACTGTTTAACTACCGAATAACCTTTAAAAACACAAGGCCAACTCTTCTCGGAAATCTCCCAGCGCAGTGCAAGCGTACCCTGCATGCTCTTATGCCCCGCTCTTATAGGAAAATTAGCTTTGAACTCACAAATAATACTCCCACATACGGGCCTCTGGACAGAAAATTGTGTCTTGTTTCCTCTAAATCACTGCGTTTCCATAACAACGTTGTTTTCAGAAGCGGCGATCTGTTAACCCCTAAATGCCAAGGAAATGTCACCGTTTCAGATATGATAAATATAGTGTTAATTGAGTGTGAGACCCCTTTAGTTTTCAGTCAGACAGCAAACTGATCACACTGTAAAGAGCTCAGGCTCACGGCATCAACTGGTATGTAAACATGACTATTTTGTTGCTTTCTGCTGTTTGTTTCGGCATGTTATTGTGTAGAAAAAGCACAGATTGACTGTAAAAGGATGAGTCAGTCACTGAAATTGATGTTTGATCTAATCTGCTTAAGTTATAACTAACCTTAAAGGCAGTTTATTCAGTGCCATGTAATATATGTACTTTATATACAGTATGTGCTTGTGCATTTATATTTTGACTTCCTTAAACTGTTTATTCAGTTAAAATGTTAACTGTAGTGTATTCTGAATACTGATGCACTGATGTACCTGTGGTGCACAGCAAGGGCGTGACTTAGTCACTTAAGCATTTGAGACTCTGAAAGTAGGCTATACCTGAGAGAAGGAACATCTACGTCACCTGTAGACATAAAACGCTTTTAAATCAACAGAAAAAAAGGAGCTTAGCTGGTCGGCCAGCTACATTATCGCATCATTGTTGCAAGATTATTGCTTATGAAAACAACATTTCTTTTAATTTGAATGATATCAAGCCAAAAAACTTTGTGATTTCTGGAGAAATCACTGTGTTTCTGATTTAAGATGTAAATCTTCATATAGATTAAATATTCTCATTATTGTAACAGAAATTATTGCTTGTTCAAATCATCATTTATTAATTTAAATTAAATAATTAATTGAATTTAAATGTTTATATTCATATCATAGTACACATCCAAGCCCTTTTATTGTAATTAGGACAGTCATTTCTATATTCATTAATATATTAATTAATTTAATAAATAAATTTCTATATATATCTATATATATATAATCACATACATAGAATATATATATATCTATCTATATAATATCTTACATACTTATCACTATATATATTAGATATTTATATTATATAAGTGATTTTTTAGGTAATAATATTCTACTGGTTATGTAAGATGCACACGTGATGCCGTTGTGGATGGATATTCCAGTAAGCAAGCAAATAAATCATACATATATTACATTTGTATTTAAATATCAAGATGTGAATTAGTGTTTTTTTAGGTTACATGGTGCCTTTTGTGCGTGTGAATTTCAGAATAACTAAATAATATAATATAGATTTATTCTATTATGTGTTCTGATATTTCAGTAAGCAAAAAACAAAAACATAAATCAAATATATTTAGATTACTTTAGTGATTTGGTTTTTTAGGTTGACACTACAATCGGTACCCTGGGATGCCTTTTGTGCGTATGATATGGTCAGTAAGTAAATAACTATATATTATTTTAAGATAAATAGTGAGTTTTTTAATAATCAATTCTACGTAATTTATGTAAGGGCACTGGGATGCATTTGTGAATGTGAATATTCAGTAGTAACAAAAAATATCTATTTATTATATAAATAGTGAATGAGTGAATTTTGAATAATATTAGCAAAATTATGTAAGGTGCACTGGGATGCCCTTTTCAGTATTCTTTCTCTTTCTTCAAAAAGTCAAATACTGCTTTAAATATCATGACAACATATTTGCAACTTCAACATCATGGCACAAAAATGGCCAAAAAGAGAAGTAGGACACGAGCCTCACACTCCATAGCAAAGCATAAACGTACATTGCCTCTATTCCCAGCGCACACACAGCCAGGTTGGCCGTCCCCCGCCCACATCGCCCTGTCTTCCTGTGCGCTTACCGTAATATCCGCAAAATCGACATGTCTCTCGTTCTCAGTCTGAATAAGCCGGAAAACTGATTCACCTGTGTCCTCACACATGCCCCCAATATCAGCCTCTTCAGTCCGCTGCTGCCTTCAGCTGGCTTCGGTCTGGATGCACAGTGCCACCAGAGGTTGTTGTGTCTGATGCTCTACAGAGAGAGAAAGTGAAAAAGAGAAAAATTACAGTCAACTCTCAACCTACTCTCAAATGCAACTCTCGGCGCACAGCGAGCTTCATGCTAATGTATAGAAAAAGGCCCATGTATAGAACAGAAAATGCAACAATATGGTTCACGTGATGAACAAACTCTCAAGCAATAAGCGTATGACCTATAATACTAACTTAATTACCTGAAAACAGACTTAACACCTCTCACATAACACATCTGAACATTTTAAGTCTCTATAGGGGATTTATGATATTACAGAAAGTGTTAAGATGGTTATAAACATATAAACAGGTTTGTAAAAATTGTTAAAAAATATCCTAAATTCATTTGTATTAGTTTGGATGAATCTTGCTCTCTAGGTCAGTCAGTCAGACTTTTCTTTTTTTATGAAAAACATCTGCAATTGTACTACAAACAAGTGATACAATTTCTAAAATGAAGCATTTAGGGACCAAATGACTTTTTGAGATGCCAAATTGACAATTACTTGATGGAACATTTTAATTCAAAGAATATGGTGATTTAAGTTATCTAAGTTAGGTTTCAGGTAGAGTATGCTTTCATGCTGGTGATTATGATTCTGTGCACTAGCAAGGATTTTGGTATCACTTTAGTATAGGGACCAATTTTCACTTTTAACTAGTTGATTATTAGCATGCCTATTAATAAAATATTGACTGTTTATTAGTACTTAAAAAGCACATAATCTGCATGACCATATTCTACATCCCTAATCCAAAACTTAACAACTACCTTATACTATTAATAAGCAGCTAATTAGGAGTTTATTGGGGCAAAAGTTGTAGTTAATAGTTAGTTTATAGTGAGAACTGGACCTTAAAATAAAATGTAGGTTTTTTATACATTCTGCCGTGAATGTAAATAAATAATAAAATGTAAATGATTATGGTTCCCACATGTCACTCCTACCCGTGATTAATTTACAATTGGGTCTAATATGCCGACACACTAATTATTTTTTTTTTTACGAATATTAATAGTATTAATCGATTAAAATTTTAAAAAATCACTGTTGTGATAATATGCCTTTAATGACACAGTGTGGTATGAACGATAAGACAGCAAATAGACTGCCGTAAATCTCACAAACCTAAATGGTTCCCGCTTTGCTTTGATTTGGACAATAATGGATGCTTCTCATTTCTGATTTTTGTGCATCCTTGTTTCCTTTCCTCATGTCTTACACTCTTAAAAAAAGGTTCTTAAATGGTTCTTTGGAAGGGTGTATGGTTCCATGAAGAACCTTTAACATAGAACCTTTCCATTGCACAAAAGGTTATTTGTAGCACAGAAAGGTTCTGTCTAGTTTCACCCATTTAGGATGCAAAAAAAAAAGAAAGAAATTGAGATTGAAGGAATTGAAGGAAAAGTTATTTGTATTTTGGAATATTCTTCTAAGCTGCACTTAAGGGATCTGCCCTTATGTTGTTGAAGATTGGTTATTTAAAGGGGTCATATGCCGTTGCTAAAAAGAACATTATTTTGTGTGTTGGTGTAATGAAAGGTTTATGCGGTTTAAGGTAAAAAAAAAACATTATTTTCCACATTCTGTACATTATTGTTTATCCCTCTATGTCCCTTCTTTCTGAAACGCGTAGATTTTTACAAAGCTAATCGTTCTAAAAAAGCGAGGTGTGCTATGATTGGCCAGCAATCCAGTGCGTTGTGATTGGACGAATACATCAAGCGTGTGACGGAAATTTTACGCCCCTACCATACTGTGAAGATGCCCTGTCAGGCCGGAGTGACCGAGGACTGGCTTTTAGCGTTGTAATCACGCGCTTTTAACCCATTAAAACCATGTCGGCCTTTGTGATCGCGCGGAAATTCAAACAACAGCGCTACTCAAACTGTTCAAAACAAAAACGCCCATTTGGAAGTCAGTGGCAAATACTTTAAATATCAAACACGTACTTACAGTCTGTGATTCAGAACAGGATCAGGAAACAGGCCTCCATAAAATGTGCTGCACACATCGGAATATTTGGTTTGAACTGTTCTTGAACAGTGTTGTAAATACAACTTCGTTAAAAATAAAGGTGCTTCAAAAGGTTCTTCAAGCGATGCATAGAAGAACCATTTTTGGTTCCAGAAAGAACCGTTCAGTCAAAGGTTCTTTAAATAACCATTTTTTTCTTACCTTTTTATAATCTGAAGAACTTCTTTCGCCACAAAGAACCTTTTGTCAAACAGAAGGTTCTTCAGATGTTAAAGGTTCTTTATGGAACCCATTTAGACAAAAAGGTTCTTCTATAGCATCGTGAAGAACCTTTATTTTTAAGATGTGAAAACTTAACCACTGATTTTGTGTCCTCTTTTGGAAGACCAAACAACGTAGTTTCACTTTAACAACGAAACACACAGCGTAAAACACGGCGGGGCTAAAGTGAGTGGCGGCAGCTAGAGTGAGCGTGGCGGGTGGGTTTGAGACCGGCGCGGCGGCGGATTCGACGAGGAGAGTTACGGAGGGCTCGGCAACCACATGTAGACACCCGGGACTGGACTCCTGTTGACGTATTCATCAGCGACAGCACGGATAAGCTCCAGGATGCGAAGCCACTATGTCCGCTTTGGAAGACCAAACAAAGTGTTTCATCGTTCACAACGAAACACACAGGTGCCTCAGGACATGGCTGGCGGCTGCCTGGCAACAACACACTACAGCGAGAATCAAGTTACGCCTTCTTTCTTTGTGTGAACATTGGGCGGCGTTATGCAAATCTTCACACAGTGACGTAGATATGTGGGGGGTGTTTAAACGAGGCGTTTTAGGTAGGGTGGTTGAATCTTAATTTTATAAAGAATATCTCTTTGAATCTGAGACTTTAGTCTTTGCAACTTACAGATCTTCTTTATGCACCAATAGCTTGTAACACTCCAAAGAGAAAAGGAAAAATTGAAATCGCATCATATGACCCCTTTTAAAACATTCCAAATAATATTAAGATTGCCTGTTGAAATATGGAAATGTATAGTTTATTTAAATTGATCCACGCATCATGGGTAGGTTGATTGATGGCGGTCCCGAACTAATGGACACCAAAGAAGCAGGAAAAGGAGGAAGGAGGGAGCATTACATTACAGGACCCCCACTGTTAAGACACACTAGTAGTAGGCCTACGGTATGCTAAATGACTGTGGTAATTTTACTATGGTTTTAAATTCAGCTACTGATTTTAATCTTTTTTTTAACAGTTTTATTTCCCATTGTCATAAATGTCTTTAGGTTATTGTCTTTTAACACTGTCACAACCTCAACACAGGGTCATGAATTGACATGAATTAACATTATTCAATATTTTGATTTTGTGATTATTATTTTACCTAAGAATTTAAGCTGTCACTTGAACCTATAGTTAAGTTATTTTAGGCCAAATTTACACTGCAAAGGTGGCACAGGAGCACTTGTCTTTACACAGTCTGTTTAATGCTGCTCAGAGATGGCATAAAGCCATTTATACAGCAATTATGCGTGCATTAAGTATAACTGTATGCTTTGATACCAGGGGCTGAGGTAGGGGCTGAGGTGGTTCAGAGCAGGCATAAGCTTTTATGCAGCACTGTGTCTTTACACTGAATTTAGAACAGCCTTAACTTAGCTGTGTAAAGATGCATTTAGTGTTTGTTCCAACAGAGATATGCAACAATTAATGAAAAGTAAAAATGACATGAATGTTCTATTGAACAGCCTTCAATTTTTTTAACTATTAATTAATAACACTTTTGTGAGATATATAGTACACATTCAATACCTTGCAAATCAGTGTACATCTAGTGTGCATCATTGTACATCAAGTGTACATACAGTGTAAATCTGCCATGCATGTTTCATCTATTATTTAACTGATTAACTGTACGGTAGACCTTATTTTGAGTGAAAAAATCTGTCAAATGAAGGAGATGTGTCTAAAAACTTCTACAGCTGTACTGATTATAATAAATGGGATTTAAAGAGGCCTTGGGAGAGGATTCATAAATGACGCGGAAGCAACACAAGTTACATTGTTGTAGTGCTTTGACAATATGTAATTTTCCAAGTAGAAAACTGACTACAGTAACAGCTAGCCCTCTTGAAAACAATGTGAATTTAGACACATTTTACAACGTGTAAATTTAAGCTTGTGTAGCTATTTGTGTTCACATACAGTACCTATGTGTGTATAAGCTTATGTTTTAGGCATTAGAGAGTGTTTATACAGTAAAATTGTATCAAATCCATTTGAAAAGGATAGTTGTACTGTACCTGTCAGCTAAATTAAAAAAGTAGAAAAAGTGGTGTGACCATCCAGTATATCAAATAAAATGACAAAAAAATAATTCATGGATCATAAATGGACTAAGATATTTTACAACCTTGCAATCTTTCTGTTGTTAAGACAGTCCTGTTGTCTATTATTTTTTAATTTAGTAATTACTAAATTAACCAAATTTCCTGAAATTCGCTGAATTTATCAAATAAGAGATCAGATGCAAAAGCCTCTAAGTGCCATCTGATATTTTCTTCTAAAATTTGCATTTTTATCAGGCTCTTATGTTTAAGTTCGGTAATTTTACTATAATGGCAATGTATAGGTCCTTTTATACCATAAATATAGGAGCCTGATAAACATGTTCAATTTAGGAAGAAAGTTCGACGGCACTTAGAGGAGGCCACTTTTGCATTCTGAGCTCTTCAAATAACATACATTGAAATTTTGTGTATCATGGCATTTGAATTGTGTCGTTAAAAGCATTTGAGAGGTTTTTTTATTTTGAGGAAACAAATATTGCTTAAATATGATCATTTCAGAAGTTCTCAGATTAAGGACTTCTCATTATGTGTAATTTTCTTTAGACTCAAAGGAGTCAACAGTGACACGAGTCTAGAGCTGTAAAATGATGTTGAATTGATGAGAAATGTTAATCAGATCGAGATTGTTTTCATTTTGTAATGTTTGTGGTTTTACTTTCATGTTTCATAAATTATTTTCAAAGCAAAATAGGTATGTTGCACAATAAACAAATACTTAAAATAGATTGTAAAAATATAATTATATATTTAAGTATAAAATAAGTAAACATAAGGGAGATAAAAAATTCATTTGTAGTTTGGTTTCTGATTTTATGTTTTTAATATTTTTCAAAGCAAGATGATGTATTGTGTACATCCATTGTGTACAATACACAAATACATGTAAAAAATATTTGTAATTAATATATCAATACATTTTAGTAAAACATAAGTGAAGGAAAAAATTTATTTTATTTTGTATTGTTTTTTTGTTTGTTTTTTTGCTTCATGTGGTCGTAATTATTTCAAAAAGAACAACTATGTATTGTGGTACAATGCCACAAGTAAATTAAAGAATATATTTATTTTAACAAATTATATATTTTAATAAATCATATAAGTGAAGTAAAACATTTATATTTATTGTCATGTCAAGTCAAAAATTATTTCTACAGCACATTTAAAAGAAACAGAGTTGCGCCAAAGTGCTGTACAACAAAACACAGTATATAAAAAGCATTAAAAGGAAACATGCATCATATAAAAAATAAACACATTAAAAAATAGAATCAGAGCAATTTGACATCAAACCCTTAAACTGACATTAATTAAAAGCCGGAGAAAACAAATAAGATTTGAGAACAGACTTAAAACTGTCTCGTGAAGGAGCAAGTCTCACATTTACGGGCAAACTATTCCAAAGTTTAAGAGCTGCAGCTGAAAAAGCACGACCACCCTTGGTTTTACAGCAACAACATGGGACAGTTAAGAGAAGCTGATTACTAGACATAATGCACTTTGAGGAGAGTAAGGAATCAGAAGGTCACTAATGTATTTTGGTGCAAGACCAGATAAAGCCTTATACACAAAAGCTATTTTACAATAAATTCTAAACTTTAAAGGAAGCCAGTGTAAATACGCTAAAATTGCAGCATTTTGGACAATTTGCAGGTGAAAAATAGCTGTTTGAGGCAGGCCACATTAAAGGGAATTACAGTAGTCCAGGCGTGATGTTATGAAAGCATGGATTACAGTCTCCAAATTTTTATGGGGCAGAAACTGTTTCAGTTTAGCAATTGATCTCAGATGGAAGAAACTGCCCTTTACCACTGTGCTAATTTGTAACCCCAAGATTTCTTATATTTCTTAACATAAGGTTGAACACTGGCAGAGAGAGACCCTAAATGAAAAACAGATAAAGATCTAGAGTGGCCTAAAATCAGAATTTCGCTTTTGCTTTCGTTTAATTGCAAAAAATCTTTAGCCATCCAACATTTGATCTCTTATCTAAACAGTCATAGAGCACATCCAAAGAATCACTACTGTCAGTTTTTGCTGGAAGATAGAACTGTGTATCGTCAGCATAGCAGTGGTAGATCTTATATTTCTTAAAAATGGCACCCAAGTGAAGCATGTAAAGTGAGAAGAGAAGAGAGCCTAAAATGGACCCTTGGGGCACACTTCATGAAAAAGGGAGCTGACCAAGAAGAAAACTTCACATTGCTCACTGAGAAGGTTCTGTCTATGAGGTAAGAGGCCAACCACTGCAGAGCGACACCCTAAATACCCACCAACTTTTCCAACTGATGTAACAGAATACTATGATCAACTTTATGGAATGCCGCACTTAAATCCAACAAAACAAGCACCGCATATGAACCAGTATCGAGAACTTGCAAAAGGTCATTGCTAACCTTCAAAAATACACTTTCCGTGCCGTGCAGAAAAATATCTAAAACATTGGACATACTGATATAGAATTCAACTGACGATAAACAACTCTCTCTAATAGTTTTGATATAAAAGGCAACTTAGAAATAAGTCTGAAATTACTGAGGATAGATGGATCAAGATGAGGTTTCTTGAGCAGAGGGTGAACCACAGCATGTTTAAAACTAGCTGGTACAACTCCATTTGCTAACGAACTGTTAATGATGGCTGTTACAGCTGGACTCAAGGTTACAAACACTTCCTTGAAAAGACGAGCTGAGACGACATCGTGGGACTTCACAGCTGGAGGATTTAGACTTAAAAACAATATCAGCTAGCTGTACAGAGGAAATTGGATGAAAACAAGTTAACACATCTGTTGGTGAACAGCTCAATGGGGGATCATATGTTGATGGCTTAATATAAGCCTTGATATCCAATCCTTTATTATCAAAACATTTAAAAAAAACGTTTTCATAGGTTACCCGAGATGGATCAAGAGAAGGGGCAGGTAAGGGATTTAGCACCAAATCAATTGTCTTAAACAGCATCCTTGGTCGGTTCACATTTTCACTAATGAGTTTGGAGAGGAATTCAGACTTAGCCTCTTTAAGTTACTTTTGGTAGCTAATTAAGCATGCAATCAGACACTCATACGAGACTTGGAGTTTGTCTATTTTCCATTTTTGTATTTAATTTGAGTGTTTTGCTTTCATGGTTTCATAATCATTTTCAAAGCAAAACTATGTCTTGTTGTACAATACACAAATAAATAAAAAATGTTATAAATGTATTCATATGTTTTAATAAAACATATAAATGAAGTAAAATAACATATTTATTTTGTAATTATTATGTAATCTAAATGTTAACCAACGTTTGCCCTGGGGCTTTCACATTATAGCACTTTTGGTGCGCACCCGGGTTCGACTGACGTCAGAATTAGGTTTGTATGAACGCCGTTTTCTGAACTCGGGTGCGCACCCACGAAACGTACCCGAGTACAGTGTTCCAATTGGTCAAAGCTCTTGGAGATACCCCCCCCACACACACAACAAAATAAATAAATAAATTTCAATTTTTGCCTTTGGTCTCATGATCATTGAGAAAACATAATTCTAAGATAAACACTTTTTTATTAGCGAGCTTCAGTCAGCGAGCGTGCACACTGAACAAAACTTTGAGGTTTCAGCGATGACTAATCTGAACTCATCTGACTGGCCACTGCATTCCTAAGCTCTACAAAATTGTGTGTAATTGGTTATAATGCACAACGCTGTAAAAATGCATAAAAAGAAATATGATGTAACACGAGAAGGTCTAATTTTAATACAGCAGACAAAATTTTTTATTTAATTTTCATTTTCACTAGTTTCATGTATAAAGTATTATAGTTTTATTGAAAAACCAGGGGACCCACCAAGTATATATTTTTGGGTGTTATGGGGGTTCCTTAATGCTTATGGGAGGTCCAGGACCACCCAGCCCCCGACTCAACATTCAAAACCATTCCAGAGTCCGCTTAAAAAGGGTGGTCTGGGGTGTGGTTCATGCAAACTCCGGTACGGTTCGCTTCTGATTTATACTTTTGAATCGTACTTTATCACAGATATGAACCGCAATTAATGATGTATGAATTGGTCAAACTGTGTATTTATGTGTTTACTCACTTGCTTTCTTGATAAACGTGACTGACTCGCTGCAAGCAGAGAAATTTTTTTAGTTGTGACAAATGGAATCATGTGCCATTTCTGTGTTGGCGCTTTGGAAACTAAACAAAATGTCAAATCCATAGTACAAAAATGAAATGAGCAAGCATCCATTCATTTCGCCGCCTTCTGCCAGGGATGGGCCGTATTTCATATAGCCTACATGTATTTAAAATACGTATTTGAAATACAAAATACTATTTTGTATTTTAAAACCTCTGAAAAAAAAATCGAATGGAATTTGTATTTAAATACATTTAAGTTTATATCATTTTCAAAATATAAAATATTTTGTACCAGCCATCCTCTTAATTAGGCTGCTGATTTCCTGTATCAACTGCTGTTCAGTCCTCCAAACCCAACTGTCATGTACACAAGCTGCAGATGTCAGAAAAAACGACTCGATCTAGCATTGGGGAGCAAATATTCTGTGTTCCTACATGGAAATATGGAGTGGGGTTTAGGACTTGATTGGAAGAGAGTCATTTCCAAAGGTTGGACACTATATCTTTTCATAAGTTCTTGGTCTCCATTTATATATGGTGCACTCTCTTAATACTCTTTCCAGTATATTAGACATGCCATTTTATCAGTGTTTTTATTTTCTCCTTGGATGCAAGTTGAGACAGACTGGTCTTACAGCCAGGTGAATGTCCACCTGGTGCAACTGGCCCTCAGAAGAGCCTCATTAAATTCAGTTGCAGCGTTAATGTTCAACTACAGCCCCAACATACTTCAAACTAAGTTCTTTTTCATTCTTCGTTTAGGGAAAAAAAGAAAATGAAAGCAGTGAGAAAACAGCAGTTAAGAAAGCATTTAATCATAACGTGGTCATGAATAATAACTTCAGTTTCTATTATCCGCTCTCTGGTGTTTATGTCTTTACTCATGGAGATCTGATCGCGATAAATTGAACAGAAGAAATGAACCAAATGTTCACACATTAGCAATAACTCAACTGAAAAGTTTGATTAGTTAGGTTTATATATTTGTATTATCTTGCCTAAAATGATACTCTTTATCTGACTGATTTTATGATTAAAACTTTTATTTGAAATGTGTTTGTCTTTTTGTGTTACATTTTGCAGCAGGCCTACGGAATGAAATTATGCCTTCATGAATTGTTTCGTACAAATTATTATATATTTTCACAATTTCACAAACGCTACTGGCCAACACTGCTGAAAGTCCCTAATAATCACATATGATCTCTGACACACACACCAGAAATAAGAATAAGAATCGGAAATATTAGTTGGGAATCGATTCTTGGAATTGATGGAATTTGGAATCAAGTTGATTAAAACATTTCTGGAAGTAAGGTAAGTTGAGGATTTGATGGTTGATTCTACTTGTTGCAAAAACTAAAATATAATAATTGCTGTCAACTGTTAATTTCCATTAAAATACTGAGTTAGCTAGGATACTCCTCACCAGCAGTCAGATACGAGCTAATCTAACTATCAGTAATGATTTCACTAGCTATTGTTGAGAAAAAAAATATATTCTACATAAAATTATACTATATATATAATTTTGGTCTGAACTTGGTTCGGACCAAGCAATTGAACCAAGTGTAAAAGCACCCTTAAATTATTCATAACCACAATATATATGCATATATGGTATCGTGTAGTGTATGTCAGTCATACACATATAGTTTTTGTTCCTTAATTTATGTTCCTCACAGACATTTAAACAAGAACTTCATATTAACATGAAGTTCTTCCCTGATTTAGCAGCTTTTACAACTATAAACCATAATGTGACTCAGTCAAGTCAAAACTGTTTGGTCGAGACTCGTTCAAGTGTGAGTCAATTTGTTTGTAACCAGCTGTTTTGTTTTGATTTTCAATTTTAATGCAACTGTAATCCACCTCAATATGAGCATGTGTGAACCTCCTCCACAAAACAAACAAGTTCTGCTTCCAGCGAGGAAGTTGGACAATCAGCTTAAAACCCAAATTTCAGAAAAAGACCATAGACTCATTTAAAAGGAAGCTAGGTCTGACTAAAAGACTAGTTTCACCTGCAGAAGTAAATGTGCTTTAGAGCAGTCTCTGATATTCAAATGATGTGGTTCACAGTCTTGTTTTAACAGAAAAACAGTGAGTAAGAATTCTGTTCAGAATTTTGCTTAGTTTCATCTTATGATGGAAATATGACAACAGAAACTGACTCATAACTTGAAATATTCTGTCTATCTTAGCTATAGGTTATCTTTGATCAACGTTAGGGTCTTTCCCCACATTTAAGTAAAGATTCATGGTTTTTATGAAAATTCACACAGCTTTTGAGTTTTAGAAATGTAGCTCTATGTTGGAATTTAAAGAAAACATTGCAAAGACTGCATGTCAAATGTGTCAGATTTTGTGTTGCTGTCAGAATATATAAAGGTACATTTTCCTTCAATGGAAATATTGAGTATCCCTTTAAATGTAAACAAAATGTTCTCAATCTCTTGCCTCAGACACTCAGACTTAATTTCCACTGCATCCCTTTATTTTTGAATGCAAATATTGCATACGAATTTGGGACTTTTGTGATGTTAGTCATCATAAATGGTTAAAGTAAAGAAAAATAAATTAAAAATGGGAAATTGTTCTTGTGTGTTTGATCTTGCAAAAAAAGAAACTTGCAAAAACCAGAAAAAATATAATAAAGGTCTATTGTATGTATGTAAAGTCCTAGTATGACTAACTAACATTTGACATGAAATACTTTAGGAGTTGTACTGCAGTCAGTCATGATGCTCTAAAATTATTTTTAATAAAAAAATATTATGCATGCAGCCTTTATGTTTTATATATATTTATCTATTTTCCCCCCACTGATATAGACAAACATGATTAAAAATATATCCATATGGAAAAACTGTCTGTCTATATGTTTGTAAAACAGGTTCTAAAGGATCATCTTTCCAGACGTCTTGTAATATAATATCTAAATTGTCATTTTTAGTGTGAATCATTGGCAGTAGTTTCTTGCGTTTTACACCATCAGCCACAGATAACACTGATCTGTATCATCTCTGCTCGCATACACACCAAAGTCAACATGAAACAAACAACATTCACAAGTCTTTCTGTCAAATGGCATGTTTCCAAGTGAATGTTTACAATGAAGAGAAAACATACATTTATCAATCAGGAAATGATTGGATCGAGAAATAACCTCTAGCCTAAATGATCAACAACATGGTCAAAACTTTGCTGAGAGTTTTGCTGTTGCACACATGCCTTCTATATGGATGTCGACATTCATGTGTCTTTTGCTGTGAAATCTTTATTGATTTTTATAAAGTAAACCTAAGAATAACTTTGATATTGTTTATTAATATTTCAAGATGAACACTTACTGGACTGAAGTTATTTGATTATCCAGAAAAATCAGTGAGTATCAAATATGGCCATCGTGCTTTTGAGCAACGTTTATTTGTTCATCTCTAAATCATTATTGTATTGCACTGAATCATAAGTTTTGATGATCAAACTAAGCATTTCAATACCATCTTAGTAAATACATATTATTGGGAGATGACGACTGACATTTATATCATATTATGTAATACCTGCTATACTGTTATAAATATCTCATTGATTTACATTACAATCAGAATTTCCTACTTTTTGTCCATTTAAATATCAGCTTCTGCACCAAATTGCATATTTTTGCTCAGTTTGAGCCTCGTAATAAAATGTAGCTGTTTTTTCCATATTCTATCATACTATATGAGCCATAAAAGCCTGTTGTATCAAATATGATACTCAATAAAAAAACACAAAATCAAACTTTTTGTAAATTTTGCCTAAATGTAAAAAAAAAAAAAATGTCTGACTATTATTTCATTTGTCAAGCTTAAATTCCATTAAGATTCATCTGGCCCAATCACTGAACATCCCACACTTTCTTTTTTTAGAGGATTTTCATCATCAGCCCAGAAAACCCATTGGTGAACTCTTTATGGAAGATGAACAGTTGTCTTGATGTCCATGATATCAGTTTCACCTTCTAGACCCCCACCCACCAACCAACTTAAAACCCATGCACGCACTTGTGCTTTTCCAGGTTGAGGGAAAAAACATCTTTCAGATTTAGACTGACTGGCAAGAGGAAAGCTTTGAATCATGGTAAATTTTCACCCTAAGCACAAATGTCTTCATGTCTTCGTGAAAGGGAGGGAATCCCCGCGTTGAACCTGGCCTGTCGGGGTCACTAGGGCCTTCCCCCGATGGGTATGACAGCCGCCAACCTCTGCCCACCATTTCCTGTTCAGCGTGGTCTACGATTAGCCGGCAGTGGGGCTCGTTCACATGCCCAACGTGATCTCATTTCCTGTTCTGTCGTGCTGAGCGTGGGTCCTTTTAAGTGTGTCGTGAAACGGGAACTGAAGCCACAAGCCGGGTTTTTTAGTATCACTGGATGACTATTGTAGTTTCTATTAACATTATGAAAGTTTTTATTTTTATGTTTTTGGTTTCCATTTTCAGTTTAGTTGAGTATTTTTTTTTTGTGTTTTTGTCATTTTTATTAGTTTTTGGTAGTTTTTTATTAATATATTGAATAGGTTTTTATTTGTATATTTTACGTTGTCATTTAAATTTGAGTAATTTTGTAATTATACTTTTTAGCATTTTTTTTATTTGTCTAGTTCAATGGTATTTATCTCAGTTTTAGTTTTAGTTATTAAGTTAAATTAAATCAAAATGAAAAATGTTGTCTTGGCAGCTAACTAAAGTTTTAAATGTTTATTTTATTTTATTTCAAGTAACATTTTTTTAAATGGTTTTAGTTTTAATAAGCAATAATAACCCTGGCCACAAGCAGGTAACGCACAGGTGCGCTCTTTCTGAAGGCCATATATCTGATGTCATTTAATGCCCTGCAGGTTTAGGGTGCAAATGTTTCATTTCCAGGTCGATCTATTCTTATCTCACTAGAAGAAAAGTACATTAAACTTCCTGTTTTTGTCTATAATCAATATGGTTTGTGTGGGAAGCCACAAAGAAAAAAGCACCTTTTCATATCCACTTGCTGGATGATGCCGCACCTAAGTCACACACACACATGTTTCTGGTGCTGATTCAGAATGAGAAGAGGAACTGACAGCGTTTTGTAGTTTCCTGCCAAGTGTGCAGAAAGTCTGGGTCAGGTTCACACACACACACACACACACACACACACACACACACACACAGAAACACACACAGCATCCGTACACCCCCGCGCACGCGCCTCTCGATTACATCTTCGTCAACTGACTGTTGTGACGAGTGGCCAGTGGAAAAGAAAAACTAATTAGTCATTGTAAAAATTGAGTGTTCCAATCTCCACAAAGAAGCGATTTTCCAGCGTCCTCAAGGATTCTTATATAAGGTGATTGTGTACCTGTCGACAGTATGACGGACATCAATCCAAGTAGCTTTAGAGAAGTTACAGAAGAAAACTTGCAGCTTAAGCATGAAGGCATCTGTGTGTTTAGTGTTTGCAGTGGTTTGTTGGATGGCAGCGCAGGCAGAGGAGTCGCCAAAGATCCTCACGCTCAGTAAAGTTATGAATGAACTCAACAAGGTCAACCAAGGAATGGTAAGTTGGCTTCTAAAGATCTACGGATGGCGTTTTTTTTTACACATTTTACGTAACATTGACCAATTTTTTAATCTGCTTTTTCTTCTGTTTTTAAAAAATAAAGGGCAACAGCAAAAGTTTGAACTCACCCACCATCAACGATCTGAAGGTAAGAAATTATTTTTCTTCTCCATTAAATTCAGTATTCACTGGATGCCATCGGCGGTCTAATATGACCACACAATTAGGCTTGCTTAATTTCTGCATGACTCAGTGATTCGGCCTGCTGTAATATAAACACGTTTCTGTCATTATACAGCCCACCTTTCACAGAACAAGTTTCAGTTCAACACAGTTGATTTTCAAACAAACGTGATTTGCAAAAAAAACGTGGGCTGATTCCATACAAATGATCTACATTTCGCTGAATCCTTCAATCAGTACAGAAATAAAGATTTTTAGTCATGCCTTTCTTGGCAAACACCCTCTCGTTTTAGATTAAAAGTCATTTTGTGCAAGTCAGTCAGGAGAAAGTATGCTTCATTTAGGAGAAATATGATGAGTAATATAACAACAGCCGAACGGGGAGTGAGAGTAGAGCTGCTAAAACAGATTTGGCCTATTTCACAGTTGCAGTCTTTTTTTCATATTATTATTTCAAACATTGCATAGTTGGGTAACACTTTAAGGTGTCCTTGTTATACTATTATAATAACAATAAATGATGCATAATTACATGCAAGTAACCTTAAACCGAACCCTAACCCTAACCATATAGTAAGTACATGTAGTTAATTAATATTACTCAGTACTTAAATGTATAATTACAATGTAACAAGAACACCTTAAAATAAAGTGTATACCAATAATGGCTTAGTGACACAGAAAAAGTTAGTTTCTGTACACTCTCGTCTCACGTACGGAAAACGGTTTGTGTTTTTCTGTGTGGAAAGAAAGAGTTTCCTCCTAGTTTCTGTGAAAACTGCTCGAGCACAAGGGAAATTTAGAGTCAAGATGTATAGATTTCTGCATACAATAACAGACAGGAAGAGAAAGAGCTCGTGGCTGGGGAACCGAGAGCCTTTCATGCAGGGTTTGCACGAAAAAACAATCCAATCTGACTACAAAACTCATATAGACATTAATGGCCATCAGGAAACGTTCTCAGAATGTTCTGGCAAGGTTATGAACAAGCATTTTCAGTGACGTCAATAGAATGTTTGTCAAAGTTACAATTGTTTAAGGATGATTTGAAAAAGCAAAAATGTTTGCAAAATGCTAAAATGGAACATTCGTTTTCCCATTTCAATGTTTTTAAGAACTGTAATGTTCAGAGAACATTCAAGAAGTAATGTTTTCTTACTGGCCAAAACGTCTTGTAATATTATTTAGTTTGCTGGGTTTATGTTAACAGTAGGCTTTGTTTCTTTACACAGGACTGCTGTGTTGCATCTGCTCTGGAATGTTTTCGGTCCCAAGGCTTAACCTGTCAGTGGCTGATGCCAAACTAAAGCGGTCACAGAGGATCATCTCACACGAGCTTCGCAAAACAGTCATTGTGAGTGTGGGTGTGTATTATGTTTTGGGCCAGAGTGTGAACGCATGTCAATGCATGCATGATTTTAATCTAAGAAATGAGAAATGTCATTTATTTATTTGTTTCTTCCTGTTAAAGGTGAAAATGTGTCCAGTTGCAAAAATGAAGAGATACAGGTTGAGAAACACCAAGGAACACAATTGCAAAACTGCCTGCAAAGTAGTTTGCCTAAATGTAATAAATGTTGTTGCTGGTTGACTTGTGCAATGTTCTGTTTCAGAAGTCTCAGTGCAGTCTATGTGATCGTTAAACAAAGGTTGACAAGACGAATGTTTGTGGAAATTTTCAAACTCGTCTGCAAAAGGTAGTTCAAAGCAATCATGAAGTCCCTCAATAGTTGGTGTGTGTTGAAGATATATGTATATATCTGGTGTGTCTATATATATACTATATAGAATATATTAGTGCTATCAAAAGCAATCAAAAAGGAGTTTTTGTTTACAAATATATGGGTGGTACTTGTATTTATATGTATATATAAAATACACACATGACGTAGCTATTAGAGAAATGGTTATGTTGTATATACTAACCTTATATTATATATATAGTAACTATAGGAATATAAAATATATACATATAAAAAAGACACGTGTAAACATTTTCAAAATATATAGTGTATATGTGTGTATTTATATATACATAATAAATATACACAGCACACATACATATATTATGTAAACAAAAACTTTTATTTTGGATGCGATTAATCGCGATTAATCGTTTGATAGCACTAATATATATATATGTATATAATGTATATGTATGTGTATGTATGTAAACTTACATTTTCTTAAAGCAAAATATATTTTCTTTTCTTTTTATATTAAATTTGTTTATAAAGAATTACACAGAGTTATGAATTAATTTATTAACTCGAGATAGGTCTAAGTGGTGCTTTTCTTTAACTGTTCATTGTAATGAAAAAGATCCCTCTGAAAGCATAAACAGAGACAAGAAGCCTTGTGTTAACGACCTACTTTTCTTTTTCTAGATCTATGCCAGTCAAGCGTAAAGATGAACGAGTGAAGAGACTGTGTATAACACTACCTGACCAACCCACAGCAGAGAAGAGGCTCACACGCTCCGCTGCTCCTGCTGTTCTATTTATTGATTATTTATTGAACGTTTTCTTGTTTGTTTTAAGTAGAGGATCTGTTAAAGGAATGTTCACGTTTAGGAACAGGGCAACAGCTTCTTTACGAAATAAGACATCCGTTATTTAATCATATGTATTAGTTTTGTTATACCGTTTGTTATGGCATATCACCTTGTGGTGAGATGCCAGCACTGCCGCCTTCATAACAGCCCCGTTCCTGGAACGAAGGGTGGTTTCCCTGAAGAAGATGAATCCTTATGCAACATCACAAGGGCTTTCGAGTAGATTTTTCACTTTATTAAGTACGCTAGGAATTGTATTCTTAATCGTGAAAACCACCCATTCAGATGATATGTTACCAGTGTCTCTTTAAAAAGCAGATACACTTAATTATATGTCTCACAATGAGATGCATATTTTTGGATGATATTTATTTGACATTAAAATATTTCTTTATGTTTACATGGCTGTGATGGTTATTTGAGGTGGCCGGTGAATTCTCTGTGTATGTCAAATGTGTTTAGTGCCTGAGCAGATGCGACAGAAACATCATGAATGGTGAAAGGTGTTTGTTGTCACCTTTAAAGGGGTCATCGGATGCCCATTGTTGTTAAGATTCTTTAAGGTCTTAATGAAAAGTCTATAACATACTTTGGTTAAAATGTCTCAATGGTAGTGTAAAACAACTCTCTTTTTACCCTGTCAAAAACAGCTCTGTTCACAGAAACCCGTTGCGGTGAATGTCCCTTTAAATGCTAATGAGCTCTGTTCACCCCACCAGAGATTGTCTTACTATAGGAACATGAGAGGGTCTGTATTACTTACTAATGGAGAAAGCATAACGGCTAACTTGGATCATGTGTGCCTTAACAACCAATCCCATTACAGCCTTGACATAATTGAATTTCAGTCAGAGTTGTATAACACTCAATCACTGTTTACAGATACCATAGAAATAAATGAGAAGTGCCGTAAAATAAATTCTACCTGTCGCAAAAAGTCAGTGACTTGTCTTATAAAACAGCATTTTTTCATGGTAAATTCTAAAAATAGTTTAATCCAAAAGTATTATATAGTGTAAAACTTGTTGAAAATTCATTAAATGATAAGCTGTTTCCTTTAAAAGGCTGTTTATTCAGCGTAGTGAAGCCTCTCCTCCATTGACATTCATTCATTCTTAAAAAAAAAACGGCCTCTGGTCTCCTTTCCCTCGTACTGCCAGACCGGAAGCGTTAGCATTTGGTTGCAGGCTTGCCTTCTGGTGGCTTTGACCCTGCCCCTCTCTCTTCCATGGGGTGACGCGCCGTTCTCTGAGACTGTAAACTTTAGCCGCATTCATCGTGAAACTTGCTAACTAGCACGTTATTAACCACTTACTGTGCGCCCCTATTTTTGAGCATTTTCTGAAAAACGACATACCCAAATAGAAATGTCTGTAGCTCTTGAACCCTATGGTCTATATTTATAAATCTGGTATTGTTTGAACTAGACACTTGATCCTTTGTTACTCTGGAGTCATAATAACTCAAAATTACTATAGCAACAGAGTAAAACAAGGTAAAATATACATGAAAGTGACTCACGATATCTTTGAATGAAATTCACTAAGGGAAAAATGGATGAGGCTTTAATGCTATTGGCCTGAAAACACCATAAAGATAAAGCTGAATGTGTGACCATATTTTGATTCAAATTTGAAGATGATACTCCCAACAATGTAGTTTCTGTAAGCTTTTATTTTAAAAAAAGTCTAGGCGTTTTTAAAAAAAAAAAAGCCATTTGGAGACTCCAAATTGACACCTGGTAACCAAATGAAGCAAAACTACATAATGCATATATGTATATCAATTCAGAACTGCTCTGCCCACCATAACACACAAGAAGAAACTATTTCTGAACAGCATTTGTAGTGTTGACTCATTTGGTTACCAGGTGTCCATTTGGAGTCTCCAAATGACATTTTTGAAAGGATGCCTAAACTTTTCCTGAAATAAAAGCAGAAATAAAAAAAATGTTTTAGGTTAAAAACTTGCATAAAGTACATCTTTATGGTATTTTATTTCAAGAAAAGCTTAGGAAAAGTCATTTAGATCTTTTATTTCAAGAAAAGCCTAGGAATCCTATTCCCAAACACAAAACACAAAACTATCTCAGAACAACATTTGAACATTGTAACTAAACAGTATTTATTTTGAACAATCCTAATAATGAAAACAGTGAACCAAAACAGATTTGATCAGTGATCATTTTAGAGCTAATAAGCACACAAAATAATTTTTTTTTACATTTGTAATTCTAATTTTTTTTCTCTGCTAATTACTATGAATATCCAGTTACTGAAAAACTAAAGCAACTATTTACAGTATTTACAGTGTAGGACACTCAAGGCAGTCACTAAAAAGGTTTGTTCTCTGACCAACTGGATCCCAAAGTCACTGAAACACATGAAAGAGAGAGAGAGCGTGTAAACAAAACAAATCAAACTTGCAACACTGTGTTTACATGTTGTATACACACACACACACAAACATACATAATACTCGTACACACACACACTCAATACACACACACGCACAAAAACAACAGAAGACCTCAATCGCTTAGGAGTAATTCTGTTCTACACCTGCTCCGGCGTCGACACAATGGCGGTCGGACTGTCTACAGTTCACTCAGGGCGGGTCTAAGGTAAAACACCAGAGTCAATCAACTATCGTGGGAGGGGCCTGGGTCTGTGTGACATCACACAGCCAAGAATCTGAGAATGGCTTGATTTGAGAAAGGGGTTAACACTGGGTGCATTTTTATCATTATAGGGTGGTTGTGTACACGCATTGCCAACACACATTTATGTTCAAACACAATGTAAAAGTGAATTTTGCATCTGATCCCCTTTAAGATGCCTCAAACCATGATCAGTTCCGTAAAACAGTTCTTTGTTGTTTTTGTGTGGGATTTACACCCACCAGTAAAGTTTGCAAACAAACTTTATCAAAACAAGTCTTTATGAACATGTCATAAGAGCTGTGGATCTCATATTTGATTTAATTGCCTCAGTGCAAACTGCATTTGAATGGCCAGCTAATCTAAACTGTAGGCATATGCACTAGTCAAGGGAAGTTTAATAGACAGAGTTATTCTTTTTATTATTATTATTAATTATTCAAATAAATAATTATTCATTTTTATTTAATTTTTGGAACAATACCAAAATTTTGAATGAAGCTTTGTTCGGTGGACCGGTGTAGCCAGGAAAATACAAGATTTTATATACAGAGAAAACATTCATTCACTCACTCATTCATTCATTCATTTATTAAATCGCTCTTTCTATCTTTCCTTTTTCTTTCTTTAACTGGGAAAATATTTTATGAGATAATAGCCTATTATCGGAAAATAAAATAACAAACATTTCCGTACTTCTTAGAAAATTATTAGTAATCATATTGTTGTGGTTTAACAATTATTTATATTTTAGACTTGAGCCATTGCCTTAAGCATATCTCGTTTTAAATACATATTGCATAAGGAACATTTCAACGGTGATTTCTAAAACGCATCACAAAAGAAAAATAATAATTTAGAATAACTGAAATCCCAAATAAATAAATACATACATAATTAGTGATGACCAGTACACTGAAAATCTCTAGGATAATTCATTATTAATTTATTTTATATTTATTTTGAATGCATTTTCAATGTTGCAAAGGATGACAGCAATTGACACAAAAAAAATACATACATACATACATAACCAGCCGAGCACCCAGCCTGCGTCCCAATGTGCATACTATCCATCCTGAATTCTATGTGATTTTAGTAACTGTCAAAACTATTTAGTGCAGATAGGGTGGATAGTATGTATGCACATTGGGATGCAGGGCCAGTCAGGAAAAATGAAACGTGAATGTTGTTTAGACGAACAAAAGGCGCCCTCTGCTGGAGAAAGCTGAAAGTCAGAAGACTCAGAATCTCAGACAACCCAGTAATTAGTTGTCTATGGTCTTACTTTCTTTGCATACTAGCATAATGATTTACTTTTTTCCATATAATGATATGCCTGTTACAGTTTGCAAAGTGATCTATTTTTTAGTGAACTGCACATGGACTTTTCACTTTAGTGAAGTCAACTGATATAAATTTATACCCATATTCGAATTAAATTTCCATGTCAGTCCTTTATTTTAAAGGGCACCTATTATGCAAAATTCATTTTACATGTTGTTTGAACATAAATGTGTGTTGGAAGTGTGTGTACACATCCATCCTATAATGATAAAAATCCACCCAGTGATTTTTTTTAAATCTCTATTTTAAAATCCCCTTTCTCAATCAGGCTGTTCTGAGATTCCTGTCAGAATGACGTAGTTCTGCACAGGCCCCTCCCACGATAGTTGATTGACACTAGCGTCTTACCTTCCACCCGCCCGAGTGAGCTGTCTGCCATTGTGTCGACTCCGGTGCAGGGTTCAAGACAAGAATCCGTGCGTCCCAATTCAAAGGCTGCGTCCTTCAAAGGACGCATTTGAAGGCTGCATATGTAATCGGGGAAGACTCATTTAAGAAAATTAACCGTTAAATTGCAAAGTAAAAAAGAAATTATAGTATTTTACACCTCATAAGGAATAACAGTCCATTTTATTATGGTTACTCTTCTTTAATAAGACATCCTTAATGACGTATAAAGCCTTTAAATGCGCCCTTCGAAGGACGCAGCCTTTGAATTGGGACGCATCTCACGTCTCCAATTAAGCGATTGAGGTGTTGGATGTAATAATGAACATAACATTTGTCATTTACTCCCAACATCTGAGCCGCTGAAGACGCAGAGGATTAACGTTACTTTTGTTTTTTGAAGGGAATGCGCTGATCCCCGATCTACATAAATGCGTTTAAGTTAATGCGAATCATTCGTGATCCAGCCTCACCAACAGAAGAAGTGAGTATAAGGGTTTTTTAATAAAACCGTCCTAATAATGTACTAGTTAGCAAGTTTCGCGGCTTAAGTTTACAGTCTGCTCGTCACCCCACGGAAGAGAGGGGCGGGGTCAGAAGAGCTCATTAGCATTTAAAGCATCATGGACTAGAACGGTATGCTGAAAACAGAGCAGATTTTGACAGGGTAAAAAGGGTGTTTTTACACTACCCATTGAGAAATTTTAACCAAAGTATGTTAAAGACTTTTCATTAAAACCCTCAAGAATCATATCAACTTGTGGAAAATAAGCATCCTATGGCCCCTTTAACAAAAACATGTATGAGGTTATCAGCAGGTGGAACTCTGTTCACATTGCTTGAAGTGGGCAGGTAGTAAGTACGACCGGTTAGCAGCAGTACTGGCACTTCTATATTTAGCCTTTAGAGTACATGCACTCTTTTTTGTGTTTACCGGAGTCTTTTTTCCACTTAAGCACTGCGGTCATTACTTAGTTTAGTTATCTAAAGGTAGTTCGAATAATTTTTGCTTACAATCTAATCCCTCGTTGAACTTTAAAGGTGTGTACTATTATGAAGGCACCATTATGCAAAATCCACTTTTAAATGGTTTTGACATTAAATGATTTGTTGGTAAAGCGGCAACCTTCCGGTCTTTCTCTTGAAACCAACACGGAAGTGACTAAAACTGCAATTCATAGACTGACCGCTATAGGCTGGCTCCAAAAGGGAGTCAGTCCAGTAGACTCCCCATGTTAAAATGCCCAAACTTTACAGCAGAAAAAAAATGTTTACAACCTGGTACAAAAAGTGCTTTTGGTCTACATAGGTAATTTTACCCTTCATGACAACTGCTAGGGGGGTGAATTTTTTTTTAACTCATCCATTTAAATTATATTAAGCCTTACAGTTCTGTAAATTAAGGGCGTGGCCACTTGAGTGAAGGGATTGCGCGGCTGACCACCACCGTCAAACTAGGTGGGCGGTGGTTTCAGGCCAACAGCTCCGCATCTTGCACATTTGCGGATCTGGGAGTGACGAGCGCGGGGCACGCGCGCTAAGATGGTGACAGCTGGCTCCGCACACTTTGAGCCTTCAAAACGCTCTTCAGAAACACCACGGGTGACGTACGGACACTACGGCCATGTTTTTATACAGTTATGGTGTTGGCAGTGTGAGAAACACAACCACTCTGCAATGATAAAAATCCACCCACTCCTTATTTTTAATTCCCTTTAAACCAAGTCAGTCTCACTAGGCCTGCCGTTTTGATTCTCATGCAGTGTGACGTCACATTGTATAGGGCGGGGCTACGGGGGTTGATTGACAGCTCTGCATTGCTATAGTTTCCGCCCTCAGCGGTTGTATTTTCAAGGTAATGCGCCTCCAAAAATCGAACATAAAGACGTGTATCTTTACAGGACACCTTTGGAAGCATGCCCTTATAGTGCTTAGCGTTTTAACCATATTTGTGTGCGTACATTAAGTATTTTTTAACTGATCAGCGCCACGCCGTTTGTAGCGCGAGATTCGTTCGGTAGCGCGGTCGCGCGGCTCGGTCCATTGATCCGTGCCGATGACAGGTCAGCACGGTGCAAGCTCTGTAACATTGCGCTGTTTCGTCCCACTTTCAGTGCATTTGGCTTCCCATATGTACGGCTAAACACTGGTTCTCTCGCTCTCAGTTATGTTGCTTCTACCGGCTGTTTATTGCTGTAGATATGCAATGCAGAAAGACGTATACACGACACCCTCTTCTGAAGATGGGGCGGAAATATGCTGCTCATTTGCATTTAAAGCGATGCACTCCAAAACAGCTCTTTTTTTTTAGACACACTCCAAAAATGACATTTTCCAGCTGTTATAATAAATGATCTGTTGGGTATTTTGGGCTAGGCTGAAACTTCACAGACACATTCTGGGGACACCCAAGACCAATATTACATCTTGTAAAAAGGGGCATAATAGGTGCCCTTTAACTCATGTACTTTAACATGAAATTCCCCCCAAAAATAATTTACTTAGATAATGTTAAACAATTTAACCACAAAGAACAACTTGGAACCCACAGGCTCACAGTTCTACTTTTTACATTTATTAGGATGGCAAAAATACTAAGATCAGAGGTTGCAGGAGGTCTTTGTTGTTGTTTTTTTCGTTTGTTTACTTACTGTTATAAATACTGCATATATACTGCTTTTGTGTACAACACAGTAAAATTGTATATGCTAATGCTGACATTATTGAGTCAATGTGAAGGAGCACATGGCAGACGTTAGAAGATGCTGCCATCTGGTGGTCATTTTGAACTCTGTGATTTAATGTCTCAAGATTGACATCATGACATTAGCCAGACTGTGAGGAAAAAGTGAAATATATATGTTAAAACACTAAGGGGACCGATGGTGAACTCTAACATTTCTAAACATCTATGTACTTATGAACTACAGAACTGCCCATTGAGAAAATAACTAAAGCTTGATCACAGCAGCTTTTAAAACTGAGGAAGGAAATCACACTTTTCCACATGATTACTACTGGAAACTGTTCAAATGTACAGCAATGCTAATCGAATCATCAAAAAGTTCTAAAGACCCTTTTCAAACATCAAAGAATCTACTAAATACCCAACTTATTTTTCCCATAAGTGCTGGTGCGGACATTTGTAAATTGAATGTGTTGGGCTTCCCGTGTTATTTGCTTCCAGGTACTTTTAGCTGTAAAAAAAGAGCTCGTTTTGCTGTTTGATATTGTAACTGGTGTTTATTACCGTATTATTTTACTGTATTGTCTTAATGACACTGGTTTGTAGCACACTCAATTTTACTGTTTACTGCACTTTGTAATTTGTCTTGTGATTTCCCTACAACGGCTAATGAATGGGAAGTCTCGCACATACACAGAAAATGGCTTACTTCTGCATTGAAAAATAAGGTGGATACTGCGAAAAGGTCCATGTGCGTATGGATTAAATGTGTCCTGTTAATGGCCTCTTCTGGGATCCTTTCTTCATATTTAGACTTACCTGGACTTAGAGTTTGCACAACTCTTCAATCAGCAATCAGTCCTCATCCCTCTATAAAAGATGCCACCTCTGTCCTGCTATTGGATCAAAGAGACCAAAGGCTTGGAAGGAGAGTAAGAGAGCATGGCAGAGGACCAGAGAAAGAGGTGTTTGCATACATGATGGAGGAGCTGCATTACTGTAAAAGGAGAAAATACAGTTCAAACTTCAAATGAAATCAGGCAACAGTTATTGAGTGTGTCATCAATCATAGCTTGTCCTTTAGAGAGGCTGGGCAAAGGGTCCAACCCATTCTGAGTCAGAGCACTGTGGCATCTTTTGTCAGGCATTTTTCAGAATGGCAACAGGTAAGTCACAATGTTACTGTATACCACTGTGTATTTCAGCTTTACTGTATTGCCCTGTTGGCAGAACAAACTAATGCAAATGTTTTATGAATCCCATTTATGTGTTTGTCAATGTCAATTTTGACATGCTTTGTTCAGATTTGTTAATGTATTGTAATGCATTTTTATACCATACAGTTACGTGCAACTGGAATAATTTGCTCTATGAATTTTTTTCTTTTTCTTAGAGAATAATGTGCTTGACACTGAAGGGGCACATCACAAATGAGTTTATGTGGATGAAGCCAGCTTCAACCTCTGTGAAGTGAGGAGATGCAGGAGAAACATTTATTGGGCAGAGCATTGTGCTACCATCTCCAATGATGGTGCCCTTTGCCACATACAAACTATCAGTTCAAAACAGAATGCCTCATCACATTTCTTAATGCACTAAATGAAAGACTGGTTTCACCCAAAGAGAGAGGGCTGTTGATGGATTTGCCATGCAAGGGAGGTCTTTCCATTGCATTGCAACACTGCAAGGGAAAACATCCAATGTGATGTTCTGAGTATTTCAACTCTTCATTAAAAAAAATTATCTTCTTCATTTCCACATTTTTGATTTTGAGAAGTATCATATTTCATATTGATAGCTGTATTTTGTTGTCCATTGTGAAATGATTGATTGAAAAATATTTGACCAAGTTGTAGTGTCTGGTGGAAATTAAAAGTTTTTAAACTTTTGCAAACAAAATGTGTCATTTTGGCCAGTGATCTTCAGTTTCAGCCTGTGTGTTAACAGTTTTGGAAATGTGATGTCTGAGTGGACAAATGTGTTTGGGGAGGGGGGTGGGGGGGCTAACGCTATTTCATTAATGTTGAGTTATTTACACTGTTATGTTTTGTTTTTTGGAGCGTATTTGCTGGTATACAGTAGTTGTTGAAGCAATAAGGCCAAGTGTGGTAAGAAATCATCACTAAAAGAAGCACATGCAATATCAAAAACCACAAGTATGTTTTCTTTTCTTCTCTTTTTTTCAGTGATGTCTGAAGTCCAGTGCAGGTCAATGGACCAATGGAGATACAGCTATATGTACTAATGTATGTCAGTAGAAATTTGATTATGAGTGTTTATGGTCACAAGAACTTATGTGTGTATTTTTAAGACAGCTGTGTCCCAATTAATGCATTTAAAGACTCAATGCATCACAGAGCCGTGATAAAGGCTGTCCCATTAATGAATACAAGGAATGGATCCTTTACGCCCCAAACTACTCCAAGATTCATTGTTTGCCAGTGATGACAGGATTTTTTTGAGAGAAAATGACAGAGTATTAGGTGGTTTCAACTTCGAATATGGGTGCCACAGAAGGGGGGGGGTGGTTTGGTGCAATTTTGCCTGAAAAGCATCTGTGAAAACTTACAATAAAGATATGATAATAATAATTTTTAAATTTTTAATCCTTTTAAATGTGTCCAAAGATGTATTTTATCAAGTGAGTACATACAAACAGCTCACCCTTCGACATCACAGACCCAGTCCACATTTTGATTTCAAAATTGGTAATTTATGTGATTCCTGTAGATCTGATGTGCTTTTGCAAAATCTTTAAAGGGTTAGCCTGCAGTTTATGGTCCAGTGTACATTTATTATATATATATATATATATATAATATATATTTTTTTTATATATATATCTATACACACATGTATTTTTGGACATAAATTTTGTTGTTAAAAACCAAACAGAAAACTTTAAAACTCAAAATATCTACCACAAGGACACTAGGTTCACAGCAGGAAAAAAAAAAACAAAAAAAAAAAAAAAAAAAACCAGAAGGATGAAAAGGAAAGCGTCAAAAGAAAGATTCATTTCGCGGCCAGCCAGCCCTTCCTCCGGTGTGACACACTTTTCGGTAGAAGGTTTCTGGTATGGGGCTGGATGGCCGAAATGCATCAGTGTGCAGTGTTCTAGTAATTTTTAATGTTTCTAGAGTGAGCCATGTTTGTATAAAGGCTTTTTAACATTTTGGAACTGGAAGAATGCCTTGGATCCGTAGTTTCTATAGATATAATTTTGAACCCTACCAAAGAGCACCTTCTGGGACTATTAAACAGAGGTCCTTTCAGCAAGTAGCGCTCCAATATATTTTCTTTGAATATATACAAAAATATTCATATTCAGTCAATGCAATATTAGGCTTTATAACAAAGAGAGATAAGCTATTGTTCATCTTTTTAATTTAATTTAAAAACCCTAAATAATATTTGATTAGACTTCCAAATACATCATCTAAAAAAATAAAATAAAAAAAAGGAGAAAAAACTCACTGGAGCGGAGTATACAATGCGTCAACACCGTCAAATCAGTAGCAAATTATTTGATTATTTAATCTTCATTTACTAGTGAAAATTCCAGTATAGAGTAATGTGACTCAGCTGTCCTTTTGTGCCACCAGGTGGAGATTTCACTAATGAGTTTGTATGGCTGCATGCATACTGTATACTTCAAAGTATGTCATGCACGATCATTTTGATTAATTTTCAACATTTTAGGTAGTTTTGATGTCATGAGCCAGTTTTGATGAGCAATAATCATAAATATAGACTAATAATCAGTTATAATGACAGACTTGTCACAGCACTAAATTAGTTTGGATAAAAGCGTCTGGTAAATGATTAAATGTAAATGTATAAAATGTTAATTGTAATAATGAAAAATGAGTGCACATTTCCAATGTATGTAGGTAAAATGCAAAAGCTCCGACATGGAGTGGATACATATACATATACAGGTGCATCTCAATAAATTAGAATGTCGTGGAAAAGTTCATTTATTATGAATTATTCAACTCAAATTGTGAAACTCGTGTATTAAATAAATTCAATGCACACAGACTGAAGTAGTGGATACAGCACTCTGTGAACAGCCAGCTTCTTTGGCAATGAGTGTTTGTGGCCGCTTTCACCATCCTCTGGAAGGCGGCCGTCAAATGATTGTCTTCTCGGAAAAACTAGTCAGGCATAAGCAGCTTCCCCATGACTGTGTAGATAGTGAACCAAACTGTAGAGACCATTTTGAAGCGCCTCAGCCAAACCTTTGAGGTGTTTTGACGTTTGATCTAGCTGATGGCATAGTCACCAATATTACTAATTTGTTGAGATAGCCACTGAATTGGTGGGTTTTTGTTCAATGTTAGCCAAAATCATCACAATGAAAAGAACCAAAGACTTAAACAACTTCAGTCTATGTGCATTGAATTTAATACACGAGTTTCACAATTTTAGTTGAATTACTGAAAAATAAATGAACTTTTCCACGACATTATAATTTATTGAGATGCACCTGTAGTAGAAAGATAGAAAAAGAGAAAATTACCCATTAAAAAAGTAAGTAGCATAAGAAGCTTTCTCTTTCCGACTCATTTTCTTTGCTTAGCTTCACCGGAGCAGCAGCCTAAACAATGTCATGTGCTTAGTGATCTATAGATGTTGTAGTAGAGGCGTTTACATTTTGACAGCCTAAAAACAGACTTCAGTCACATGTATGACCAAATCCTAACTGCGTGAGCTTAATTAGATTTGTCATCATTATTTTTTACTAAAAAAATATCTGGGGGACCCCCCTACATCTATTTTTTTTTATCTTTGCCTCAGCGCAGCTTCACCATACAGATTTAACTACGAGCACAGCTAAATAAAACAGGCTGGGTGCTGATTAAAATTTCTGAAATAAATATTTCGGTGAAACACGTTATGTTGCACAGAAGAAAGCCCGATCTAGGACCTGCCCCGTACAGCAGCAGAGGACTATTATTTTGTTGAACGAACTGAGGATGAGGTCACAGGCTCAGATTTGGTTGACCAATCGGTGGAAAGGGGCGTGATTTATAATGGCAGGATGTCGCAATTAAGGTTTTTTTTCAACAGTCCAAAAGTAGTCAAATAAAGCGCATCCATCCATAATAAAACGCGACCTCACATGACTCCAAGAGGGTAAATAAAGGCCTCCTGTAGCGAATCGATGCATTTTTGTAAGAAAAAATCCATATTTAAGATGTTATAAACACTTTTCTCTCACTTCCACTAACTGTCATATGTGCAAGCCGTTCCGGCGGATGACGTAGGACGCATGCGTCACGAGAAGGCGTCCATTGCTAACCCTCCTAAAGTCATATGAAAAACTTTGTATGAAGAAAAAAAACAAAAAAATATTCTAAGCAGATGCGCGGGACCAGCAGGCGTGTCTAAATTATTTTATAAAAAAATTATAATAATAAAAATAATGCAAAAATGTCCTTAGCAGCATATTACAGAATAGTAAAAAATAAAAATAAAAAGTATAAATTAAAAAAAAAAACAGAAGCAGATAGACAGAAGGTAAACTACTTTAAAATAAAAATAAAAACAAAATATATTTACAGAGTTTTTACATATGAGTTCGAGCTCAAAGCAGGACAAAAATGTAGTCAATACTGAGAGATTTCTAAAGGTATATGTTAACTTTGTATGAAGAAACAGAAAATCTTGTTCTCAGAAGCATAGTATTGCAGCAGGGTTCATCACAGCCTTCTGCGTATGTGCCTGAGCAGCCGGGACCCCATGCTAACCACACACCATCACCAGCAACGCACGAAAATAGCCCAAGATCCAGTGGCGGCTCATCGGGGGAGGCACAGGGGAGGGCTAGGGGTGCGGGTTGAAGGAGCCAGGGGACGGCCCAACAGTTCCCCATAAATTTTTTTTGAGCCTGGTGATGAAAATGGCGAGTGCGGAGTGGGAGAGACAATTTAATGTTAATATAAACTCACAATTAATTCAGTTCATGTCTCAGCAATGTGTATTTTTTGTTGAATTTCACAGTTGTAATACAGAACGTGAAGAGCGATCAGCCCTTGTCTATCTGCGATATGTGACCGCAATCTGCCTGATGCTATTTACAAAATGTCCGCTAATGATAGATGCAAGGGTGATGGCGCTCGAGGCAGGGGAGTAAGAGGAGAGAAGCTCTCGGCCTCCCGTTGTTGGTAAAAAAATTGACCAATCAGCATCGCGTGTTCACCTCTTCAGCGCTGAGTGAGTGTGTGAGGAAACGAACCATCTACCAAGCGGAGGCTAGCTCTCTTTACTCAATATCAACCAATCATCAGAGACGATAAATTACGTGATATTAGTTTGCATACGTGCTGCCGCTGCGCTGATAAGGTAACCAAGGCTACTTGATGAGTAGACGATATTGAATATTTGATCGCCCCACAACAGATTACCCAAGCTGTCATTCCAAACATATATATACAAATTAGTGGGAAAAACAGCCTAAGCCTGGAGATATAGGCTACAGCAGTCGCGAGGCTAATAACTCGCGCAAAGCGCAGCTCTCTGTTTTAACACAAATTTACGAAGGGCGTGGAGTGTTTCAGCCCTTCAAGTCGAATAGCCTGCCAGATAAGTGAAATTAGATTATCTTGCCTGTATGCCACAGTGGGTACGGAATGTATTCAGACCCCCTTATATTTTTCACTCTTTTTTATATTTCAGCCATTTTCTAAAATCATTTAAGTTTTTTTTTTTTCTTCATTAATGTACACACAGCACTCCATTTTGACAGAAAAACACAGAATTTTTGAAATTTTTGCAGATTTATTAAAAAGAAAAACTGAAATATCACATGGCTCAGTATTCAGACCCTTTGCACCCCTCTAGTATTTGAGTAGAAGCACCTTATTGATCTAATACATGCAGAGTCTTTTTAGGGGAAAGACTGCAACAAGTTTTTCACACCTGGATTTGGGGATTCTCTGCCATTCCTCCTTGCAGATCCTATCCAGTTCTGTCAGGTTGGATGCTAAACGTTGGTGGACAGCCATTTTTAGGTCTCTACAGAGATGCTCAATCGGGTTTAAGTCAGGGCTCTGACTGGGCCATTCAAGAACAATCACAGAGCTGTTGTGAAGCCACTCCTTCATTATTATAGCTGTGTGCTTAGGGTCATTGTCTTGTTTGAAGGCAAACCTTCAGCCCAGTCTGAGGTCCTAAGCACTCTGGAAAAGGTTTTTGTCCAGGATATCCCTGTACTTGGCAGCCGCCCAATATCATTTTCTTTTCCCCGATTGCAACCAGTCGTCCTGACTCCATGAAGCTGCAAAAACACCACCACAGCATGATCGCTGCCCACCACCATCTTCACTGTTGGGACTGTATTGGATCGGCTGATGACATGCCTGTTATTCTCACACAACCGCTTAGAATTAAGCGCCAAAAGATCTATCTTGGTTCATCCAGACCGCGAAAGAAGAATCCTTATTTCTCAACATCTTGAGAGTCCTTCAAGCAGTGTTTTTTAGACCAAGACTCCCATGCGCACGGCTTTCACTGTGTCTTGCACTGAGGGAGCAGGCCACTTTCCGTCGGGCACCACTCTCAGCCCATAAAGCCCCGACTGTGTTGCCGAGTTTGGGCCTGCAGTGATGGTTGACTTTCTACAGCTTTCTTCCATCTCCCGACTGCATCTCTGGAGCACAGCCGCAGTGATCTTTGTGTTCTTCTTTACCTCTCTCACCAAGGATCTTCTCCCCGATAGCTCAGTTTGGCTGGACGCCCAGCTCTAGGAAGGGTTCTGGTCGTCCCAAACGTATTCCATTTAAGGATTATGGAGGCCACTGTGCTCTTAGGAAACCTTAAGTGCAGCAGAAGTTTTTTTTGTAACCTTGGCCAGATCTATGCCTTTCCACAATTCTGTCTCTGAGCCCTTCAGGCAGTTCCTTTGACCTCATAAATCTCATTTGCTCTGACATGCACTGTGAGCTGTAAGGTCTTACATAGACAGGTGTCTGGCTTTCCTATTCAAGTCCAATCAGTACAATCAAACACAGCTGGACTCAAATGAGCAGTGCCTAGAACCATCTCAAGGATGATCAGAAGAAATGGACAGTTCCTGAGTTAAATATATGAGTGTCACAAGCAAAGGGTCTGAATGTGATATTAGGACCATGTGATATTTCAGTTTTTCTTTGTTAATAAATCTGCAAAAATGTAAACAAATCTGTGTTTTTCTGTCAATATGCGCCGGTGCCCTGGTGTACATAATGAGACCGTGGACAAAAAATTAACTGCCTTTAAATGATTGTAGAAATGGCTGCATATAACAAAGAGTGAAAAACTTTCAGGGCCGAGAGGTACTGATATCTTCCGTACCCACTGAGCATTTTCTTTACGTTTTCTAGAGTAAAAGCAACCAAAAAGCCCATTTTAAAGTGTTAAGCAAATGAATAAGTAATAATAGGAACAGCTGGATCCAGACCAATACAATTAGTAGCGGCCTCCTCTATTTTAAAAACCCCCACGAGCCGCCACATAGACAAGATCATCGAGATTGAGACCAGGCATGATGGAAAAGTAGGTCTGGTCTGCACAAATAAAGCTTCCTGCATCCATCACGTCGACAGCAGCAGCACAGCATACGCCATGAATACCAACAGAAGCTATGGCACGCTGCAGATGCCACTGCCACCATGGCCCGCGCGACACGGGCCCTGGTTCTTATGCTCATGCGCATGATGTTTTCTTGCCGACACTTTAGGCATTATTTTTTTTTTTATTTCATCCGCAAGTAGCACAGTTCCTGACAGCTGTTCTATTTTGGCCAACATCGTTTGGAAAAAGTGCACCCATTCATGGCAACTGTGTTCCTTGCCAGTGATGGCCATTACCAACAGGACAACACTGCCTAGAATCGTCAAGGAGAGGTTTGTGGGAACATTGATGGCTGAAAGGCATATAGTTTGTATAACAGCAAAAGAAGAGATTGCTGCTGTGCACTTTTTTGGACTGTTAATGGTGTTTTTTTTATTATTTTGTTGATTTTGGCATTTGGCCCTAAACTGGCAATGTAAGGGCTGGTAATATAATATCATAAAAAATTCTCCAGTATGTGTTAGGAAGTACATCATGAGAAAGCTATTTGTTTAAGTTACATTGAAACTAGTGAGAGTGCATAAAACAGCACAAATAGTATTGTAAAGCAAATATCATGCATGCTTGAGCAAAGATCATTTTTTTAAAAAGTCCCTCAGACTGTTGTTTTTTGCTTACAATATAAGAGTTTTTTCCCATTACCAGCTTTGCTAGCACCTGGAGATCAGCGCAGGGTAAAACCTTTTTGTGGTCACAAACACCTGACTTTTTTTTCTTTTTTTGCAATTTGTATTTTTTGAAAAACCTACAAATCAACGAACGAAATGCAAAAAAACTTGTTTAACTGCACACTCATGAAATGTGGTTTGCCACACCACAAAATGTTCAAAGTCTGGCAGCTGCAAACAGCTTCTCTCAGCAGGTGTTACAAATGTGTTTTGTTGATTTAAACAACAGCCGTGTGTGATTTCCAACTGGGGGATTTCAGATGTTCAGATGACCACAAAAAAACCTTCTGCAATATACTCACAACACTTAGAAGGTAAATAACCAACAAACAGCATAACCAGATCACAGTCTGACCAATGGCAGCTGAGTCAGTACCAGAGTACAGATATGAGAGAATCAGGGTCACATCAAACCACACAAGTCCTCTAAATTCACAAACATAACATGTTCAGAGCTTGTTCAGGTGCTGCCTAGACATGTACGGGCAAAATACTTCAGCTTCTGAAAGGTGAAACCTGAACTATGAAGCTTCGCAATGACCTAAGACATCAGCAGGTCCTTCCTGTTGCACAAGGACACATGCTATTGGGTCACTCACTGTTCATTAGTCATCTATAGAGAAGAATGAGTTCATCTGACACTATCTATCTGGCCAATTTTCCTCTACAGGTGTGATTCTTACATTAAACTCTAAAGGTCACTTCAGGCTTTTTTTTACAACACTACACCCACCATTAACTTACAACCAACTAACCAATGAAATATTTCTCTCTGTCTATCTGTCAACCTTTCTATCCATCAGTCCATCTATTGTCATGAAAAAAGTCTTTCTCTTCTTTGAGCTCCAGATGTCAAAATTAGACTTTACTGGTGGAGACAGCAAAGCCGAGATGCCATCTGTACATTTGACTATCCCATTCCATTATTCTCATTCTTAAGGCCTTTTCACACTGAACACAAAATTCGGTACGAATGTTCGGCACGATGATGCTTTTGAATCGAAACAATAGATCCCTATGGGGCTAATCATGGGGATTATGATGATACATTTCCTGTATGCGTTTTTTATGCAGCTCATGGTATTTTTATAACAATAAAGGATGTGTATGACAAATGATAAGCAGTGTGTTTGCTAGACGGTTACTTCCAGATCTAAAACATAAAAAGAGTGCATGTCTGCCTATTATAGAATCAAAATCAACTATATATCACAATATTGTGAATTACAGTGAATTAGCAAAAAGCAATCAATTGTTTCGTGCTCGTTGTGAAAGCACTGTTTGTTGGCGATTCGCCTCACTTTTTAGCATCACGTGAAACAGCCTTTATACATTTCTGTTAACAGTTATTACCCAATTAGGGTTCTTCCTCATCTGTTTTTCCACAATTAATTATCAGTCCTTGCTTCTTTTTAATAGTGGAATCCTATCAATTAGTCTATTAAAAAAAAAAAAAATTATTTATTGTAAATAATTGCACCATTGAGTGCTTGGTGAATGTTTTCTCCATGTCTACTTGTATATATTTGACCAAATGAGCCAATAATGCATGTTATAAGAGTGCACATGGCCTTCTAAGCCTCCTAAAAATTATTCCCCAATCTAGTCTATATAATCTATCTATCTATCTATCTATCTATCTATCTATCTATCTATCTATCTATCTTTCCATGTCTATCTATCTATCTATCATCCTGATCT
>JADLZN010006745.1:0-77942 GCA_018155175.1 Sinocyclocheilus anophthalmus
GTGATCAACACACAGGTTGCAACGAGGCTTATGTCCCTCTCTCTGTTTCCAAAACTTTGTTCATGCATTGTTTTGGGATAACATGTTCCCTCTTTTCTACCTTAACACACACAAAAATAGCTGGAAATAAACTGAAGGCATTTTTGATGTGGGATTGTTACTAGGGTTCAACTAGCTTTTGGGACAACAAAAAAAGGGCCTGAAATTGTACAGATATATGTGTTAAAGTTCAAAGGTCTCTGGCATTTTGATGACCTCCCACACTTCATTCAAAAGTATGCGATTTATCTGACACTGCTAGTTTTAGAACAAGTCTTGGTGCTTCATGACAGTTTTAAATTGGGCTTTTAACCTTTGACATCACGCCTTCTGAACCAAAATAAATCCTGTAAGGTCACCTTTTGCATGACTGCTCAGATGAGTGTCCATACTGGACACTAGAAACTAGATTGCTCCCGTTACAGTCCCACACAGTCTATGAAGCTTTCTATAAAATAAAAGTAATAAAACCTCTTTTATACTGCAAATTTGGCACATCCTTTCTATTTTGGACATCTGCACAGCTTTTAATTACCTGGTCTGACCAAATCTGATTTTAGAACATGATAAATTGACTACTGTGAATTTTATTTGTTAAATATTGAAATGACTTCTGACAATTAGATTATGTTTTATTTCTAGCCATATGTATAATGCACACATCTGTCCAGTACTACAAATAAAACACATGAAGAAGCCCAGGCTAGACATGCCCAACTATTTTTCTAGATCATTGACTATTCTTGCATTCTTGTCTTTAAGTCCATTTTTATGAAAACCGTCTGGTGCGTGAACATACTTGATTAACATGACAGTACTAATCTTGAATTTAGCATTCGTGCTCACTGGTGGTATTGGTTTCAATAACAAGATTTTAGGTTATAAGTCAAAAGAAACTGGTCTGACTCCAGTCCTCTTCTTAAGAACAGAGGAATGACATCATGGCCCAACATGATCCTTTTCATTTCATTCTATATTTCTCTCCTGATCTTCATCTTTTGATTTACCCCTCACACTTCCCTTCAGAGTCTATCTGCACTTTCCCTTTTTATGACTGGCTATCTGGTGGACTCCTGGGGTTTAATCATCTGTTTTTCTCTTTTTCCACTGTTCAGGGTCCACTCGGTCTGGATGGCAAACCTGTGAGTATTCCCGAGCTTTACTGGACGAGATGAGAATGTGTGTGGTGTGTGTGTGTGTGTGTGTTTGGAAAACAGGTTCTGGATTCTCACATTACTGGACATTGTCTTTCCAAGGTAGTATGTGAATTTTTGAGTGACATTTGGCTTTCAAATGGTTTAAGTTACTTTGGAAGAAGCTTGTAACTGAAGCAGCCTCAAAGTTGATGCTTCTTTCATTTAATTACATAAGCTTATTGTTACTTATTTTTTTATTGCTGTAACTCGCTGTTTTCTTTTTATAGTGCTTCACACCTGATCGCTCTAGTTACATGTTAAGTCAGCCTAATGTCTCACCCCTGACGGCATGTTTAATTGATATTGTTATAGGGTGTATTTTGGAAACATGTCTTGAATAGTGACTATGATTTAGATTTCTGTGTTATGTAGAAGTGTGTTTGTGTTATTCAAACAAGTTTAGTGTTTTGCAAATAGTGTGAAGCTGACAATGTACTTGCAGTTGTGCAAATCTAGCCTTGTGTTTTGCTCCTCGAGTGTAAGGTTTTAGTAACTGTGTTATTTTCGATTTTAGTGTGTAAGCAATCGTAAAAAACTGTAATACTTGTGTGGTGTTTAATAATTAGAAATATTTAAATATTATATAAATGAATTAAGCTAAAAAGAAAGCCATGCAATTCATTTTCAAGTTATATGAATTACTCCATATAGAAATGATGTGGTGTGTTTAAATACTATATTTATGCAAATTATACATATCATCACAAGGAGCATTTCAAATGGCGGTCTGATAAGATAATAATGTTGGTGTGACAGTTGGGCTTGTGGTTCTGGAAAACTCTTTTAGAATATTTCAGCTATTTTTAATGTAATTTATGCAAGTGGGCTTAAATACTATGCCTCATCACAGAGAAGCAAGTTTTCAAATAAGCTTTTCTGTCACAGAGTGCCACTTTCAGTGCTTATGAAGTGGGTCGAAGAAAACACGCCTTTGATTTATTTTTAGGACATTCAGTAGACTATGAAAAGGACTATGTTTGATATACTTCAAAGGATAATAATAATAATAATAATAATGAACCAACAAACTTCTCACAGTGACATCTCAATATTACAATGCAAGTAAAATTATGGGAAGGAAACGCCAGAGGGTTAATCTGATGCGTTCTTAAAGGTCTGGTGAATCATCCGAATACTTATTTTGTACTTTATGCTTATGAAGAAAAAAAAAATCAGGACACGATTAATACAGTTTGAAGGTTATTTGGACATCATGTTGAATACTTGTGTTGGCCTTGCAAGACTGTTCTGTGTGGTTATTATGATGCTATTATTATGTTATTACCATAATGAAAACTGATCAATTTAACTTTGGCAGTGCTATATCAAAACTAAATAAAACGTGTAAAAAACTTAAAAAATGATAACCTAAAAATGGTAACATCTAAATTCCTTACAAACATTCAGCTTTTCACTTGAGATGTTAATTTATGGACTGGAGTTGAGTGGATCACTTTGTTTTTAATCAGCTGTTGCAGGCAGAAAAAAAACCCACACTATTCTGACGGCACACCTGGCACGGGGCAGATGATCCATTGGTTAGCAAGTGATGTAATGCTAGATTTCTCTAAATCTGTTCTGTTGAAGAAACACACTTGTCATATAAATTTTACATTACATTTATTCAGTTGTCAGGCGCTTTTATCCAAAGCTAACGTACAATTGAGGAATCGAACAAGGTCGATTTACATAGGCTTAAAAACACGAATGTCCCTATACAAGGTTTTAGCTTCATTCAAAAATAGTAAAGGCTAGTACAGGAATGGGGGGGGGGGGGAGGAGGGGGGGGGGGGGGGGGGAGGGGGGGGGGAAAATGATCTAGAGAAAATGAAGTGATTAGGCATACACTTACCCTTTTGTTGCTGCCGTGATGTTGAGTTTGAGGCTGCAGTCAAGTTATTTGCTTTTATCGTTATTTTTTTTATCTTAAAATGAAAAAAAAAAAACATTTTATAGTCACCATCATTTCGTTTCTATAGCTGTGTGAATGTATCCCCTATTTTGATTTCTTTGGGCCGAGTCCGCTATTGAGGGCAATTAGCCTATTAGTCATCGCAGCGTGGTGCCGCTAATCTGCGCTTACCTTGCAATACTCTATTCTACACACATTACTATTGTCTTTACTCGCTGTTACTCGCTTTAATGGCGGATGTGTGTCTAGCTTTGAGTGCAGGTGAGGACACGTTCGAGTTGTCATTCAAGTGCAGTCGGTCTTCAGATCTCCACTTCAGAACCGCTTGCGCTCCGCCCTACCGCAAGGGAACAGGAAGTCGCGATCGCTGTGATCATCTTATTACTCTCGTTCTTTTTGTGTCGCGGCACGTCTGTGGGGGCAGGCTTAGGCTTTACAGCGTAAGGGCGCAACACATCTGTTTCCATGGCTAGCTCAATGTTTCTGCGCAGGATAGTCCTTCGCATCCTGAAGGTGACAAGAGCAGCGAAAAAAAAGGGAAAAACCGGAAAAAGGGGGAAAAAAAAAAGCAGGGGGGAGGAAGGAAAAAAAGTGGTCTTGCTTCAGCGCGATGGGGTTAACGACACCAAGCTGTGCAGACGGAGACACTGGAAGAGGGACTGCGGAGGAGTCCGGATCGATACTAGTGCGACTGCACATCGCTCATCACGACGTGACATCGTGTCATGAGCCACCTCTCATGCTTCCATGTATTTCAACGATTCCCTAAAGGTTCCGTAGACTTTTTTGCTTTATGAATGTTATTGTCATGGTGTAAAGAAGCAGTAAAAAAAAGAAAGAACAGAAACTGCTCTTTTTTAATAATTGGAATCTTTTCTGGGAGCTTCCTAGGCTTTTTCGTGCTGATGGTCTGCACCCCAGCAGAGTTGGAGCGGAGTTCATGTCGGACAACATCTCCAGGACGTTACGCACCATATGACTAGTAAGTCAAATCTCAAATAACTGTCCTGATGACTTTTGTTCTACCCGCTTAAATGACAGAAGTACTTGGAGTGTAAAGTCCAAAGAAGGAAGGAGGGTTAGTGAGGTCAAAATATAAATGTAATCCAGGATCTAGAAATTTTTTTATCGTGATTAAACCAGAAAAATTTAAAATAAATGAACAAAAACAATTTTTAAAGTTTGGGATCTTGATGTTTTTAAAAACATTAGATCACTCGCACCCAAAGAAGTTATTGTAAATGAAATTATCACAGATAATAGCTTTGATGTACTCTGATTGACTGAAACCTGGCTAAAACCAAACGATTATATTTGTCTAAATGAGTCTACTCCACCAAGCAACTGTTATAAGCATGAGCCCCGTCTATAAGGGCAGATATTTGCGTCTACGGCAAAGAATTATTGCGGCTCATGGCACATATATTCGGCGTAAGTCATATATTTATTATTGGCGACAGGCCATTAGTTTGGGGGGGGTTTTTTGGAACTGGCACACTATAATATACACTACTGTTCAAATGTTTTGGGTCAGTAAGATTTTTTTTTTTTTACTTTTATTTAGCAAGGATGCATTATACTGATCAAAGTGACAGTAAAAGCATTTAAAATACTATGAAAGATTTTTATTTCAATTAAATTCTGCTCTTTCAAACTTTCTATTTATCAAAGAATCCTAAAAAAAATTATCACAGCAACTTTTCAGGCCTTATAATAAGAAATTGTTTTTTTGAGGCAGTAAATCATCATATTAAATAACTGCTAGGATCCTGTTACACTCAACCTGGAGTAACAGAAATGCTGAAAGGTGCTCAGCTTTTCATCAGCAGTAATAAATTAGTTGAATTCTTATATATATATAAAATATAATAACTATATTAAATTGTAATAATCGTTCACAGTATTACTGTTTTTTATCTAGTATGTTTGATTGCAGCATTAATCCAGCCTAAGACTGGACATTCTTCATAAAGCATTTAAAAAATCTTGCTGACGCCCTACTGGCAAACGGGGGGGGGGGGGACAGTGGTGTAGGCATCTCAAAAGAGAACAACCATTTAAACACCATCTTTTCGCAACAGTAGGGGGGGGGGGGGGGGGGTTACTGATAACAAGGTACAGAAGTCACATTACGGACTGAGACTTCTCAAAGAACACTCTCTCTTTCATTCAGCAATGATTTTGTACATGTGTTCTGGGGCTGAGTGCTCTCGAAAAAACGATGTGCTCATACTGAAAGTTTCGAGTGGTTTGGGTTCACCCCGTTTGTACACAGAGACGTTTTCAGCACTGACTCCCAGCCACAGATCATGAGGGAAGCCGCCCTCCTTACACTGCAGACAGAGAAATAAAAACACATACAATTAGTATAAGAGTTTCAAACGTATTGTGACAGGTTTGAAATAACATGGCACTTTAGGGCTTGGCTTAGGGTTAGTAATGATAATTATATTGCTATTTTACAAGGCTGTAACCATATATTTATGAAAGGAGGTAGTAGCCCTGATACTCTGGACCTGAGGTGGGATTTAAAAAAAATAATAATAGGGATGCTCTCAGCCTTAAAGAAAAGATTTATACCTCCACATCAAACAGTGTGGACCCGTATCCCGGCCACTCTTTGATGATGGTCATGTAGCTGAGCATGGCTTGGTGTTGAGGCATGCCCTGTAGACGGCTCCATTTCTCCAGCACGCTGGTCAGTGTGGCTGACATCTCCTCCTTTACAAACATCTCCAACATCTGTTCCTCCTCCACACGCTGTTTCTTCAGCGATCCCGTCTTGAAGCTGCGTCTCAGCGTCCCGTCTAGGAAGTTGGTCTTCCGGCGTTCTAAAGTGTGACCTCCTGGCCCTACTATACCAGCGCCGGGTACTCCAGCACCCCCTGCTTTAGTGGATTGGAGTATGCGGGTGCGAAGTCGTCCAACAGGGTAGACGCTGCTTAGGCTCCAGGGCGTACGGGCCACGTCACCGTGGATGTACTGCAGTCGCAGGGCTGCTAAGTGCTGAAGGGTTTCCTCAAGGGCTGGGAAATGTCCACTGATGAGACTCTCATGAGCCTAAGAGAGATGGTGAAAAAAGAGAAAAATCACTTTCTAACAGAGGTGCTCAAATCAGGGCCCACTGGTCTAAGTTGCCCAATCATGCTATATCACAAAGATAGGGGAAAAACATCTTCACTTCTGTTCAATTTTTTTGTTGTTTTGGTTTTAATTGTAGAAAATACAAATGATTTGACAAGTGGTTTGTCTATGTGCTTTAAATGGGTGAATCAATAGTAAAAATTCAATATAAAGGTTCTACAAAATAGAAATAATTACTTTACCTGCTCAAACATGAAGGCAAATTCTACTCCCTCTTTGGGCATGCTTTCCACATCAAGAAAGCAATAGAGCTTGAAATATAGCCTCCAGGGCCCTTCCTCCTCCTCATCTTCACTACCTGCCAACCTGGAAGAGCAAAGCAGTGCAGATGACCCTCAGTCATAAAGCCAACAGAAATAACATGTACAGAAATATAGGTTTTATAGATGCTATAGACAGTTTTAAATACAGAAATGGAGCAACCATTCATTCAAAATCATCTAATCAACATAGACCATATGAACAGTTCATTACCTCTCAAACTTTGCGAGCACATCTGCCACAATTACACGACTTTCTATGGCCCGACTCGCCACCTTATTGTGCTCAAACAAAGAGAACATATTCCTGCTATTTTCCATTGCCAGACCACGAATCAGCTTCTCAACCACCTTGACAAAGACAAGCACAAAAAATATGTCACTTTCATCCTAATTTGCAGAACATGCTGTAATTTCATTATACAGTTCAAAGCAGAAATGTTAAAACGATGTTAATAAATTCGATAACATCTCTTTCTCTTCTTCTCACCTCTCCAGCTGTGGTGTGTGAGTTGATGGATATCTTGCAAGACCCTCCTCCATGGCAGTACACAGTAGTTGTCATTTCCTGTCTGTTCAGCAGGGCGGCGATCTCCTCCTGAGAGGGCACATACTCCCTGGTCTTTGTCTTCTTCAGGGACTCACCAATGAAGTGGGCATACTTCTCAATCTCAGTGCCAGGGTAGCGCTCTCTAACTCTGAGAGATTAGTCACAGACAGAGACCCAAAAAACATAGTGTTTGTCAAATGACCCTTGAAATGGAAATATAACCATTATTCAACTCCAAGAGGCGATTTAATGAGCTTCTCTCTCTGTTACCTCTTCAAGTGGAATCGGAGGTAACGCAGGATGGCGCGACTGGGCAAGAAGGTGCAACTCATGCAGGTGAGCAGGTGCCAGTGTGCACGGTTTGCAGGGCTGTTGGGTTGGGGCACGTGATTGGTCTGTTTGATCAGCTGACAGTACACCTCGTCTTTCAGTGGCCGCAGATCGTGGCAGGTCTGCAGGATGCCCTGGATGATGGCGACAGGGTCTGAAACTATCTCCATTTCCTGAAGAGAGTTAAAGATCTTCACAGCCTCATCCTGCAGGCTTCCATAACCCTTCTCCTTTTGCACTGCAGAAAGAAGGAGAGAGAGATGATTTGCAAAAAAAAGATGACAGAAGATGAAAATACAAGAAGCATCTCTGCACAAATAGGAAATAGGTTAACAAATTCAGGAAACCGTGTTGGATGCGTATAATTGTCAACTTTCTGTGTGTGAGTGATTTAGCTGATGGACGATACTCACAGCTTTCGCTGACCTCTCCGTATGGTAGTGGCAGAAGAGGTGAATGCAAGGGATGCTGGGTATATCTCAGAATGGGGTTTCTTCGATACATTTGTTCCACAGCCTCAGAGTTCACACTGTTCTCCTACACAAATGTCAGAAAAGGTAAAAGGAAAGGCCAAAATGTATGTACCATTTTTTATTAAACAACAGTTTTATCCATTCTAACCTTGAGTGCAAAAAACAGACTTATGTTTTAAAAACTAATTACCTTAATGTCCCTAATGAGTTGCTGGGTGGGCGTTTCAATGGGTGCCTTGTTGTCCTATGACGCCCTGAATGGCAGACACCCAGCGCATGGCTTCATTCAGCAACTTGGTGTACAAACGGTATGAATGTTTACGCCCATGAATTATGATGTTCCAGTAACCTGCAGTGTAACCAGACATCAGCGTCACCGTGTATCTTAGTTCATAAAAAGAAAAACATCTTCATAATTTCAAAATTAAATAAAATAATTAAAATAAATGCAAAATTAATGACATATAACCAACAAATTAAAAACTTGCATTATAAATAAATGTTTTTTTTTGCTTTAAAAATACACTCTGTATTTGCTGTCAACAGCAGACTGCAATCAATACAGCAAATGCTTCCCAACAGTTCCAAACAATAATTTTTTGCTTCCTTAATTGTGAACCAATAATATTAACTATTTAACTATAGCGATAACTATATTAGGAAGATAATGTTGTTTATTATAAGCATACACTACATATATGTTGTCTGCCACTTTAAATGCTTGAGCTCTTTAAGTCTGGTGGTTTCTGATTGAGTCGATCAATGCGGTGTTAAGGCATTCAGCAGCTGTAAAAAAAAATTCTAAAAAAAGACAAAAAAAAAAAAAAAAAAAGAAAAAAAAAAACCAAAAAAAAAAAAAAAAAAAAAAAGTGATTTCCAAGATATTTTCCCTCTGGGTTGAGAAGTATACTATGGTGAGGACATTCTCTATTCTGGTGGCTATGAGGCTTACGGCAGCAGCAGAAGGTATGCTTGAATAAGAGCCATACTTTCAGTCACCGCATAGCCCATCAGAGCAGCTCACCTGTCGCTTTAAACTTTTTCTACGCTCAGGCGGGACGCACAGAGGCGCAGGAGCTGTTCAGCACCACGTGCCGCCTCTTCGATGCATTGCGCGCAGAAGACTTGTGAGAGTCCAGAGGAGAGTTGTTAGTCAGACAACGCATCGCTTTTTCATTTGAAGTGCAGAACTTTTGCTCCTGCCTTCATCGCCTTGTGGCATGGCATCGCTGTGTCACAAAAGAAACACACAGTTTAAGCAAGTGTGACGCAGTTACAGAACCTAAAATATCCAAGGGGGTTGGGGTCACAGTCCCTATCATTGAATCCAAATACTCACTGGACTGTTAATAACTAATTAACCATAAATAACAATTCATTTGGTAACTAAATTCAGTTGATAAGCCGCTGTTAAAGATGAATAACACAGCTCACGCAGAAGAGACGCAACGGAAGCTCTTTTGCCCTGCTGGACCAGGGAAGGGGGGGGAAGGAACTCCGTCATCATCTTTTGAGTGCTCTATTTGGTTTCTGCAGCTCAGACTGACAGTGATGCATTTCCTCCGGCAGGTTCGTGACGTTACAGTGGATCACACGATTTGGCTGTGATATATTCACATGAATTAGGTCTTTTGAAGAACAAAGTCTGTGTAGTCACCAGATAAATATGGTAACTTAAACACTTTTTTTATCTTCAGATACTTATTTCAAACAATTAAAGGTGAAATGTTGTAACTTCTGTGCCATTAGGCATGACATAGAGCGTAAATATTATATTTTGATATGAGTCAACAAGTTGTCTTACTTCATACTGACGCCTTTTGCATAGACGAGATGATACATTTCCAGTCTATTGATTGTACATGTAGCAAGTATTTTTTTTATTAAAATTATTGTTGTTTGTTTTCGCTTTGCAGACATTTAGAACCCTGTACTTGGCAGTTATATTACCTTCTCATTAAATCAGCAAATTAAAAAGCACGGCGACTATGAAACTACAAGCTAGCTGAGGAAGTGATGGCAATTTCCCTCTTTTAATCACTGTAATTAAGCATATCAGTATTTTTTTCTTCGTTTTGGAAGATCATAGTAACCGCTGTGTTGAATATTTTCTTTTGCTATTGAAGCAAATGGGAATGCAAAATGAAATCATATTGAAACTATAGAAGAAGAAAAAAATAACACAATTCAGCTTCAATTGCTCTAAGTAATTTCAGCAGTTGGTTTTCTTCTTAGTATTCTGTAACAAAGATGATACTCGCCTGTCGGGATTGTCTGAAGCACAAACTGAATCAATCAATCCAACATCCAGTGTGCCCTGAGAGAAAGAGAGCAAAGTCGGTTGTCAAAACTGAATGGAGGTTTAATGGTGAAAATGCACATAGTGTGAGGACACTAACCACAGCGTTCTTTGGGTTGGCCTGCTCATGGGACATCTCCAGCAGCTGCTCTGGGGTGGCATTTTGGACCCGACTCAACACGGTAAACCAGCCACTAAGAGAAAGAGAGCAAAAGAAAGCGTGCAGAGTGAGAGCAGTTTGGTCCAATTACAGAAAACACACAGGCCTAGACATAAAGGTGTCAACATACCTGGCATCCTCCGGGGACTCTGCAAACACCTGGTATGTTCTCTCGTCTGTCACAATATTCAGAGCATTCTCTTTCTCATGATTGTCTACAATCTCCCTAAAAACAGGAAAAAACGTGATAAAACCTGATCAATCACTAATCACAAAAAGTGTCTTCCTACCTGACATAGACACCTAATGATACCACAATACTGTTTCCTATTTGTCTCATACTTACTTGGCTGAGTGGATGTCAATTGTCCCTTTCAGCTTTTCCTCACTGTCATTCTCAAAGTACATGAGCTTGGAGTCACGCAGAACGAACCAGCGCATCTTCCAGTTCCTGCGAGAGAGAGTAGATAGGCCACCGCCCTTCTTGTACAGCCAGCCTGACTTTAACGACTCCTGTTTAGAACGGAACCACATGAATGTTTCGTCCTTCAGAACACACCAACGCCTGCGCCACGGGATCATCAAGCCAGCTGTGGAAGAGACGCAAGAGACAAAGAAGATTTATACTTTTATACATCATCAGGTCAAAAACAACATTTTCCCAGCTGTTTTATCATTTTTAAGAGATGATTTTTCAGTAACATTAAGACAGGGGACCGGGACCCATTAGGGGATCACAGCAAACTTCCAATGGGGCCTCAAGATGTCTTTAAATGGTTTAAAATATGACAAAACAAGCTTTAAAATAAGCCCCAAAAGCTAAAAATCAAGATGTAAACATTTAAATACTATTTTAAATGTGTATACTATGTATTTAAGAAACATATTCTCAGTCTGGGAAAAAAAAAAAACGGGGAATGAATGATTTTTAAAAGGTGGTGATTTTTTTTCTTTTTTGTGTGATTTTCTGGAAAAGTCATGGAAATTTTAATAATGAATATGAATTTTCAGAAAATTTAGATGTTGTATCCCCCGCCCCCCCCCCGCCCCCCCCCCCCCCCCCCCCCCCCCCCCCCCCCCCCCCCCCCCACCCCCCCCCCCCCCCCCCAACCCCCCACCCGCCCCCCCCCCCCCCCCCCCCCCCACCCCCCCCCCCCCCCCCCCCCCCCCCCCCCAAACCCCAAACAAAAAAAGAAAAAACCACCCCCAACAAAGAACACCCCCGCCCCCACCCCCCCCCCCACCCCCCCCCCCCCCCCCCCCCCCCCAACCCCGCCCCCCCCCACCACCCCCCCGAGACCCCCCCCCCCCCCCACACCTCCCCCAAAACCCACAAAAACCAACCCCCCCCACACCCACCCGACCAAAAAAACACACCCACAACACCCACCCCCCCACACCCCAAACAAAACCCCCCCCCCACCCCCCCCCCCCCCCCCCCGCGCTTGGATCAAATGGACTACGTGCATTGAGTCTAGGGTTTTACCAATTATGCTGCCTTGAAATCAAACCCAACTTTGAATTGTTATGGTTAGGTTAATTTTAAAATCGGGCAATTATTAATTTGTTTTAATTATTTTAATGAGTTATATTTTAAAAAATCATCGTCTGAAAGTGTGAAAATTAGGCAATTTGGCCCTTTGATATTATCTTTCACAATGGGGGCACTGAATTAAAAAAGATTGAGGACCACAGCATTAGGTACTTTATGTAATGTAAACAGATTTTATCTTTGATTTCTTACCCTTCATGTAAAGGTAACTGTGGAAATACGGGGGTCCGTTCCCATTCAAGATGTTGACTTTACCGTGGATCCTCAAAAACAAAATCTCCATCGTGTCCACGTACCCATCATGCTCATCATCGCTGTCAGCATACTGAAAAAGAAACAGAAAGAGTGAATGGTCTGTGTGTGAGTGTGCATACCTACTTAACCATATTTTGGTGACACATATTTTATGTACTCAGTAGTGAGCTACACCTGAATAGAAAAAAAAAAAAAATCAAAACCTAATTTGTGGGACATCTAGGAATTTTGGTCTATGTATTGCGGAGCTAGAATAAAAAACAAAAAAAAAAAAAAAAAAAAGTAAAAAAGTAAGAATAATGTAATGAAATAGATGCTTTCTACTAATTACTACCACGTTTATACACGTATGTGAACGCTCAACACAATTACTAAAAAAAAATTAGTACTGTGAATTTCGCTAAAGTATTATGGGTCTACCACTATGAAGATCCAGTCTGACACTGTGGGAAGTACATTGTACATGTCCATTTGGACACATTTTTAATGTTTGTGGACATGTTCTCTGTGTAACTCACCGAATCTGAGCTGCGGTTGTAAGACTCCTGGCTTGCGTTGGTGCAGGTGGACTTGCGTGCGTGTTCTGTGTCTGTCGCCACAATGCTGCTCTGTCCGTCCTCTAGATCATCTTGGTCATAGTCCGACTCGCCATCCCCAGGCACACTGTAGATGGGTTCCTCTGTGTCTGGCAGAGACTCTGCTGCAGTCAGCCTGCTGGTGCGATCCACATCCTCTCCCTCCTTTTTCTCATCCACAACTGTTTTAGCCCCTTCAGGCGGAACGTTAGGTGCAGATGGGGCCACCGTGCCCTCTGCAAAGGCAGGAGGAGGAGGTGGTAGAGTGCCTAAGATCTCCTGATCCACTGGACCTTCCACTGGAGGAGGGAACTCGGGAAGTGGTATGCACTCTTCCTCTGCATGGAAGCCTTCATCTACCTCTTCCTCAGTGGCACCTGCCGGTCTGGGGGCAGGTTGTTTAGCATCACCAGGAATGACTTCTGGGCCTCCAGTGTCAAGCAGTTCAAGGAATTCAGTAGCGACACGAGAAGCAGCTTTTTTCTGACGCAGGACCTCAGCATCACGCCGCAAGCGGAGTTCCTGTCTTGAGCTCTCGCATAGCATAGACACACCGTCTTCCTTTTTCTTCTGCAGACGCTCAATCTCTTGCTCCAAACGCAGAATTTCCTCCATCTGACGGTGCTCCTCCTCAGATGAGTGTGGAGACTAAAGGAGAGAAGGAGAGGGGAATGATATAGAAACACTGGTTAGAGAAAAACAAAAATTACAGTGTTGACACCACCTGTCTGCAACTCTGACAGGTTTTTAGACTTGATGCCAGAAGGTTTTAAAAAAAACAAAACTATTTGACAGGTAGACCATACATAAACCCGTTTGTTTTGGAGGAGGAGTCTGAAGTTTCATTAAGAATAAAACGTTGCTCTATAATTTCTCTGTTAAAAATGTTGTTGAAAAGCATGGTAACCTAGTTTCTACACATAAAAAATCATAAACATTCATAATTATTAGATATAAAGTCATTATTATGATAAAATATTTTATGTCATAGTTATGCCTTTTTAATCTCAGAATTACAACTTTTTATCTCATAAAGAGTGTCATAATTTAGACTTTTTGTATCATAATTTAACATTTTTGATATAAAGATTTTATGCCGTAATTTAGACTTTAACTTAGGTTTACAAATGCATTTCTCAAATGTGGCATAAGTCATAATTATGAGTTAAAAGTCAACATTTTGAAAAAGTCAAAATTAGATAAAAAGTCATAGTTATGACAAAAATATCTCATTATTTTTTATTTCAACTTTTTATCATGTACTTATGACTTTTGTCACAATTTCATTTATATCATACTTTTATCATAATATTAAACTTTTATGTCATAATTTCACCTTGTAATGTCATAATTGTAACTTTTTATGTCATAATTATGATTTACCAAAGCATTTTTCTTATGTGACAGTAATGGGCTCATACAGAATAAAGACAAAGCTATGTGAGAACAATAATTACAATCAATCAGCATAATCAGACAAACTCGCATTTAAAAGCTTAACTAAACATGCATATTACATATTCATGATGGAAAGTTTCAAAGTTTGGAATAAGATAAGACTAACTTAAAAATGTTGATCACTTGATATACCAAGTGACACTAATCACCCCAATGACTTTAAGGGGTAGGTGGGATTTTTGCCCTAAAATATATACACAACTAGTATGCATGGTCTATGAGCTTTTAAAAAGAATGTTAAAGTCACTGACCTCTGCTTTCTCTCCTTCCTTTTCCTCTTCATTTTTCTTTTCATGGTCTCCTGTTTTCTTCTCCTCCTCTTCTTTATTTTTCCTTTCTTCCTCCTCTTTCTTCCTCTTCTCTTCTCGTAGTTTGTGGCAGACTCCTCTTGCCACTTGCCCTCGCCTGTGTTTCTGGAGAACAAGTGCAGCTGAGCATTTCCGTTGAAACTGACGTCGATAGAAATGTGCGCGGTAGTTCTTCTGGATGTTCAGAATGCTTTCCATAGCCTTCTAAGTTCTTGTCTGGGGGGGGGGTATTACACCATTCAAGGTTTTTTTTTTTTTTCCCCCCCCCCCCCCCCCCCTTAAAGAAGTAACTTAGATGCATTTATTTTTATAAAGCTGTCACTAAGACACTTACGTGTTGTCATTTCTTAATGACACTACATGTAAGAATAGGCACTTGCACTTATATAGTATGAAAAACTTGCTCTTGTAAGTTTTGCTTTCATTATTTCCTTTTGCTATTTGGCTGCAGTAGAAAGCAAAAGAGTTTACTCCTCGCAGCGCTGCCAAGGGCTGTGTGGTTATTTAAGCCAACCATGTGATAAGAAAAGGGCCAGGCACATTGAAAACAAATATGATATTAAATAAATTTTTGTGAATAAATTCATTGATAAAAAGTGGCAATAAAAACATTTCTGAAGGGTCAAGTAATGCTGAAAACCGAAAACTCACACAGGAATAACGTTAATTTTTTTTTTTGTTTTTTTTTTTTTTTTTGATATATTAACATATTTTACAATATTACTGTTGTTACAGTATTTCTGATCAAATAAATGCAACCATGGTGAGCATAAGAGACTTCTGTCAAAAACACAAAAACTGAGTGGTAGGGCGGGGGGTATATTTAAATATTCTTGGTATTAACTCTGAAGAAAACAAGATGATCATAAAAAATCATCAGGACAGGTTGGAAGCTAGGCCATATAGATAACAAGGGGCAGATAACATTAAAGAAATGTGTATTGAAAATGTTTTGGAAACTATACCTAATGTAATCTAAGTAAATCTGTGCAAAAACCAAGAAATGCACACACCTTGCAATATATCTCAGAAGATAGGCTCGTATGATCAGTCCAGCTTTGCTTCGCACTTCATCTCTCTGCTTCTCCAGCTTCTGTTCTAGGGGTTCCTTCAGAAACACCTTGGGGTCAAAAATTATATCAGGTTAGTGCAATCAAACATAACAAGTGCACATACATGACAGAAAATGTCCATGTGTGAGTCTACCTTTATAACCTCACAGACAGAAAAAGATAACTATCAATTGAGAAGCGATAAAGCAAGAGGTCAAAGGTCACTCACCTTGGTCTTCCCAATCTGCCACTCCTTTTTGGTCCTGTCGTGGATTGTGAGCAAATCTGTGCTCTTCTTTTTCTCATCTCCATTTGAATCCACAGCTGCCTTTTCCTTCTCCTTCAGAATGATCTCATACCTGATGCATACAACCACTAAATCATAGTCTGCTAGAAAACCTGAGGCAACAAAAATTCATGCACCTGTATGCGTTTTAACATTTACCTGCTGGAGAAGTCTTTAAAGGTGCGTCGGACAGGGAATCCAGCTCTGCGAATCTTCACCGTCTCCAACATGCCAGAGTACCGCAACTGATTGAGAACCACATCTGGGTTGAACTTGTTTGGGGTCTACAGAACCAAAAAAAAATGCATTACTAAAATGAATAATATGTGTGGAATATAAATTGCATTTGTATTGGCTGATGTGACTGCTCTCACCTTGTCCATATTGGGTTTGATGCAACGCACAAAAAAGGGGTTGGATACACTGAGAGTGGCCATTAGGGCATGAAGAGAGTCCTGAGAGACAGAAAAGACAACCAATCAAATGTTTTAAATCATTGACAAGTCAGAAAGGACAGCAGGCAAAATGTCAACAAAAAACAGGGTTGAATGACTAGTGACTTAGTTCCTGATTGTTTTAACATGCAGCACTTTAGCATGTTCAATTTTAGGTCTATTATTTAAAAGTCTTGATATAGGAGTTTTATCTCACTCTGAACTGTGAGCTGACAGTGGGCTTTTTTCTTGCTGTGCCCATCTTCAAGGTCTCCTCATTATTTCTGCTGCTCACTTGCTCAAACAGGTCATAGATGAAATCCAATCTGCACACACACACACACACACACACACACACAGAATAACTCACAGGTTAAATGAGAGTGCAAATAAAGTTTGTACAACAAAACTGCCTCAGTGACAGCATTTGCGTCTTACCTACTATCCTTCAGCATGTTCAGTATATCATCTCTAAATGTGTCTCTGTTCTTCTCTAAAATCCCCCTCACATCATATAAGACCTATAAAAAGGAAAACAAAAAAATCAAGAAATAAGACAGACAGAGAGATAAATAGACATACAGACAGACAGATGGATATTTCATATACCTCTCCAGCATAGTGTTTTATCCCAAACTGATGGTCTGCCAGTCTGGGTTTCACATAATAGGGATTAGTCTGTGGAAAAAGATGCTATTCATGTTATACTGTAAATGCTTGGCTGAATAGTATCATGTCTTTGTGTGATAAGAACTTAACTCACAGAGTGTCTGCCATGCAGTTTCTCCAGCAGGGTGAAGTCAGTGCCTTTGGGAAATCGGCTCTCCTCATTAATCAGAGCTAACATGCCCAGTTTCTGCACAAACACACCAGTAAATAAGTGTTACATAATACAAAGCTGAAAACTTCTACTATTGTAAATAATCAAACTGAACTTTGAATATAAAATATATGTATAAATATGTGGCAGCTGGACTAATTAAACCGAACTGTTCCTGATAGCTGACCATAACTGGTTTACCTTCTCAATCAGATCCAGACATTCTGCATTGTCCATCCAGTCAATGGCTTCCCAGTGAATCCCTTCCCTGTACCACACAATTGTAGTACACAAAACTTGTACAAACTTAACAATAATCTTGTTAGATGCTTAAATTTCATATTTAATAACTGTTCAGGTGATCGGGCACTTATGAGATGCATTACACATGTAAAAATAGACATTTAATAAAAGAAAAAAACAAATTTTCATGCACTCACGGTTGTCGGTCTTTACCTGTTGTACTCCAGTTGCTCCAGAGAGAAGATGTGTTTGTTAAAATATTCTTGCAGTTTCTCATTAGCATAGTTAATGTTGAACTGCTCAAAACGGTTCACCTTCAGAACAAACAAACACTTGGGTTAGATCTCAATAAAAATGTGTGTCTGTGCATGAACATGTGATCCATGTGGCCTCACACCTCAAAGTTCTCAAAACCAAAGATGTCCAAGATTCCAATAGACTTGAAATTATCTTTGCCCTTTATCTTCTGATTGATTCGCATGATGATCCACGAGAAGCACTGAGAATAAAGCGCCATGGCAACCGAATCCCTGGAATCTATTGCCTGTCAATCAAGCATGATAAAAGTGGAGACAGAAGAGAAGAACTGCCAAACGATGTAAGTTTTTTTTTTTTTAAGTATATCAATATGAGAATGTATGTGTACCTGTTCCACTGTGAGTGGAGAGCAGATCTCTTCTCCTCTGAGGATCATGGAACGCTGGGTCAGAACCTCAGACAACTGAAAACTGTCCAGACCCATGAGCTCACTCACATTAGTGATAACTGCAGGAAGAGACAGAGAAGAGACTTACTAACAAACACATATTAGCAGTGCTGGGTAGATTACTTATGAACTGTTGTCCATTACTGATTATAAATTACATGACAAAAATCTGGATTACACAAATTAGGTCATGTAGTCTGACTACTTTTAGTTTACTTTTGCCCTAACTCATTCGTCCCACCATATACTTTACCGGACTTATTGTGTTACATTTGAAAAAATATCAATATTATCAATTTCATAAAATGCATTAAACATTACATTAGGTTTCTGAAAAAAATGTAGGATGTTGATAAAATGCTAATAAATTAATGAAATCATAAATGTGTCAAAATTAAAATGAACATACAAATATGTTGCTAAATTATTTTCAAATCCAGGGGTACATCAAGTAAATATTTTACATCAAAGGGGTTCAGCTCATAAAAAAAAGTTGGACCCCTACATTCCCTGACCACAGTAATAAACATCATGAACAATTGACCTTTCATGTCCGAAGTTCTTCCAGGTTTTAAATAATTTTGTTCAGACCATATAAATAATTTTGTTCCAATAATACACCGATAAAATACTTATGGATATGATGAAGACATAGTATTTCACAGCTATCCATTGGCAGTGTTTAATAACTTGCATAATTATTAGTCTCATATTTATAAGTGATCATTTAGAAATGAACATTTATAAGAAAAAAAGAACTGGGGTGAATCAATAAAGTATGAATAACTTACTTATGCCATTGTGTGAATAATATTTAATCCATAAAAAAGTAACTGTAATCTGATTATTAGCATTTTAAAACATACTTAACTTTTGCAATCTGATTATGTAATCCAGACTACATGTAATCAGTTAGTACCCAGCAGCACCGCATATTAGCAAAGTCTCTCTATTATTAAGTGATGAATGACACCTCTCACCCTGTTGGGTGGTGATCTGAGCGCCCCCTGCTGTCATGAACTCCACATTGCCAAGCTGCAGAACTCCAGACAGCAGTTTAAACATATCTCTGATCTCTTCTTCTGTGAACTCCATGACCTTCAGAGCCTCCTGCAGACGAAAAGAGAAAAAGAGCATGAATCATCATGCTGCACTTAGATTTTTATTCACCTCAAAAATGTTAATGATCAGATCAACAAAAGTCTATTCAACTTTTTTGTACCATGACATCGTCAAAAAGCTGCTTGTCATCAAGACTGCTGTCCTTCACACATCCTGACTGCCTCAAGTAGTGAAATAACTCAGGGGAGTCTTCCAGAAAATATGTCTCTAAAAAGAGATGGACATAACTAATCATTCAGTGTATTTTGGTTGATGATGGCACATCTGCATTTGTGAATGTGTGTAAATGCATGTGTGTTCAGGCGCATTGTGTATTCGTTCACCTTTTTGGCCTTTGCTGGCCCCCGCCAGCAAAGCATAAAAGATGTGGTAGTTTCTCTCCCCTGGATTCTGCCTTACCACTCGATTCTGGAACAGAGATCAGATCACAGATGCTGAGTGGGCGAGAATCTCACTTTGGCAGACACTCTTTCTCTGCAAAATGGCGGAGTGATTCTGCCTTTGACAAGATATCCAATGCCAAATTGTATTAACAGAACAATGGCTTGTTTTATGCTGTGAACAGTTGATCATAGAAGACAGTAGTTTCTGGTAGTTAGGGGTGAGTCAGCAGCAGATGGAAAGGTTTACCTTTTCAAGTAAATCTGATGGGCTAAAAATTAAGGGAAATGCAGACACTTGAAACAGCAGCTTGTAGTGCACTGTACGGTGAATGTGTTTAGGCATGGGGAAAAACAAATCCCAGTTACCAAGTTAACCATTCATTTCTATGGGGAAAAAAAGAAAACCTATGCTAATAAAATGACACTAGAGGACAATACTCAATCTCTGGCAAAATTTTAAATGGTTGATGTGATTATGGTAACTAGGATTTTCTGACACTTAATTGCATGTTATTTGCAAATTAAATGAAAAGGGTCCCTTCTAGTGTTCAAATTTTATAGTTATCATTATTGAACTCGAGGCGTTTTTTACCTACCCATGTAGGACTAATTACACATTTGTAATGATCAAATCACAAATTAACACTTTTAAATAATTAACTTTAAATGTAATATTAAATACAGGTAAAACTTTAAATTTGACATTTTTACAAAGTGCACCTTTTAAAAGCATATAAATGTGTTAAGAAACAGTCATGAAGTTGTACTTTCTTCAAGTATAAATAAGTAGCCTTTTTTTTATTATTATTATTATTATTATTTGCAAGTTTTTAAAAAAATATACTATTAAGATTAAAAGCACACTGCAAGTGCACATTCAATACAATTAAGCACACTTCTTTTTCACATGGGTATGGTACCATCTGTAAATGTCAAGATGTCTCAGTATAGAAAAACTATGTATTAAAGCATGTGTGCTCTGAGGAGGATACAGTCGACGATGCATCCTCCCTGGATGTTCCCGCTTTGAGAGAAATGAAGCTGAATGAATTTCCCAAAGCGACTGGAGTTGTTGTTGTAGACTGTTTTGGCATTTCCAAATGCTTCCATGATGGGGCTGCAAAAAAAAACGTTGTGGATTTGTATGTGCACATGAAAATGCTTAGGCTTTGTGTGTGTGTAGGAATGTATTTTACCTGCTCTGTACGATAGCTTGCTCTACGCGGGTGGTCTTCTCTGTAGGCGGCGTCCCGGCAGAGTTTTGGCTCATGACAGACAGGAACTGTAGCAGTAGTTTGGTGCTCTCTGTTTTCCCAGCTCCACTTTCACCACTGGTAAACACACATGCACACATTCATTTGTGACCTTCACTGACATTTGTGTTACCATGATTGAATTAGCAATGCTGTGAAATCTGATAGCAGTTGTGGCAAAGGTCTAAAGCCACAACTGCTCAAACTCAGCCTTTAAGTTTAACACAAATGAGATTAGTAAACTAAGATAATATCTAATAATGGATCCCCTTCCTTCAGTGAGTAAAACCAAAAGCATTCCAAACCTTCCTCACATTACCTACGTGCTTTAAAACAAGATAAAAATTGACACAAAAAAATCACTAACTTTTTCCAGTAAGAAGAGATAGAGATATCTCTAGAAAACACAAGGGCCTATTCGTTTATAATACATGCCATATTGTCAGACAGAACTGTTTCTTTTTTCATTTCTATGTAAATGTATGGAAGTTTTAAAAGGAGTTTTACATAAAGTAAAGTAAAACGTGCTGTTCGGGGGTTGATAATAATATATCAAATAACAATGATAATAATAAAAAATAATAATAGTGACTAAGACTGCACAATTACAATTACAACCATAGAAAATTGTTGATTAATTGTTGTTACTATACTCAGTAACCAATCAGAGGTGTTTAAATGAATCACTCCACAGAAGAAATCCATTTAAAATGGCAAAGATTTGTTCAGTGCGTGCTAATAGGAAGTTTGAAATTGTTATGGTTATAATTATCATTAGTTATCATTCTTGGAGTGAAAGATAAATGCTTTGTATGGTCATACTAATTCCAGCCAATGAATAATACACAGTCACAACTTTTAGCATTTTATGAGCACATTTTACTGAAAATCTCCTATTCACTGTATTTCATGTTCTGCAAGTTTGTCTGCTTATCAAGATCAAATAAACTTATATTACCTGATCAGCACACATTGGCTATCATGTCTCTTCCATAAGCAGCGGTAGCACTCATTGACAATAGCAAAGATGTGTGGTGGCAGCTCGCCCAAATGATGCTGACTGTACAGCTCCACTGCAGAGAGATCATACAGCCCTCTGATCTGCTTATAAGGATTCACGGCCGCCAGGATAGAACCTATGTTAGTCTGAGAGATAGAGGAAAATAGTGAAGTTAGTAAGTTAAGGGGTATTGAGTATAATAAAGCCAGCAAACAGTAAAACAACAAAACCAGCATATTGAAACAAATGCACACACATTTGTGATCAGTGTATAATTTAATTTATACCCACAGATAAAGGGAAATTTCAAAGGAAGTTCAATAATCAGTATGTGATCCGTTCATATTTCACAGCTGGTTGTGCCAGTGGGTCGTGAGAGGATTGTGGATGATGTTTGTCCTTATCTATGAGCACTGTGACAACATAAATCCATCTCATTTAATATCGACTGCATTAACAGATGCTGGTTTTATTAATGTGTTTATGTGTGGGTGTGTGATTGTAATTTTCATATACTGTGGCTAACAACAGCCAAGCTGACTGGCAGTAATATGATTTACTGATCTTAGCAACAGCAGTGATGAGATTAAATTTAGACATTGCTAGATTCCTGGAGAGGTGCCAAACACATCTAGACCCAACATTATGGACACTACACTAATGAGAAAAAAAATCACGGTATATTATCTGTGGATCTGAAATTGTGTCAATGTTGTCCTTACAAAAAAATATTTTGTTGCTACTGCCCCAAGAGGGCGATAGAGAGAAGAGTCATTCTCATTCGGGTCGACCATGTCCTGGTGTCTCAGATAAATCAGATAACCACTGCTATCAGTCATCAACCTCAGATGCTAGCAATGCAATGCATCCTGGGAAAAGTGAATTACAGTATCCACTTACCAAGATAAGAGAGACCCTTCACATTCACTCCACTGAGCACAACATGACACAAATACAGCAGCCAAATGAAGCCTTGCATGCAGTTTTATTGTTTATTCAAATGACAGGGAAATTTATATAAGCAATTTTCAGACACTGATAGTGAAATTTTATTCCAGCTCTACTAATAAAAAGCATTACACTGACCTTCGCTAATCGTAGAAACATCCATACATAATTTCCTGTATTGCATATGAGAACTAGACTGATTTATCATACAGTGTCTCCCATTTCATTACCAGCACAAATATACCAAGATAAACAACCATACAGCTATTATCTCACTTGTTCGAGCAGGTTATTGGACTATACTCTGAAATGGGTTTAGATTGCATGACGTGTTTTGGGTGTAGATGACTGTCAGATGTTTTTGTCCCTCTGCAGTGAACTAAACAGGGCAGGTCATGTTCACAACTGTTGCTAGTAATTACCTCTGACACAGGGACTGAGACTTTATAGTCCCAGTGCCTGTAAAAATGGCACTTATTTGTGGTGAAATATTAAAACAATACCAAACAATTTGATAAATTGTAGTAGTCTGGGCAATATGCAAAGTAATGTAGTTTTATTAGTAAAGATTTAAACCGATGTGTGGTTAGTTGTGGTTACAGGTAGGTTGTTTATTTTATGACTTTTTTTGAGGATGGCTCATCTAATCAGAATTTAGTGCCATTATAAATTATAATTTTAATTATACATTTTATAATGTGTGAAAAACAATATTTTATTTTGTATGATATTGTGTCTACTGAATCACAGGCATTAGGGTTTTATGTAATAGTTGATTCAAATATGTTTTGGAAATTGCCAAAGTTTTTCTGAAAGATTAGAACACCTTTAGAATATAGGCATCAAAAACACATTAAGAGACCTAAAAATAAAGTCTCTTAAAGGTATACTCCACCCAAAAAGGAAAATTCTGTTATCATTTAATCACCCTGTGTTCCGTTCCCAAGCCTATATTGCGGAGGGTTTTTTTCTGCTACATAATATATACTTTTATATATTACATACACCGACTTTTTTTTTTGAAAAATGTTGATAGACAAACAGTTTCAGTTCTCTTTGACTTGCATTGTAGATTTTGTCCATATAGTGGAAGTAAATGACTAAAACAGTTTGATTATCAGCATTCTTCAAATTATGCTATTTTATGTTCCAGAATAAATAAACTTAATACAGATTTGGAACAACATGAGGGTGAGTAAATTATGACAGAATTTTCATTTTGGGTGGATTATCCCTTTACAATCTCTCATTTAAAATAATATAATCATATAATATAACACCACATAATACATATTTTTTAATAATATATTTTTAAGCTTCTGTCTTCAGTTAAGTTTATCACTTTATCACTAGCTCTGGGTTAGTTAAAACCAGTATGATGGAAGATTAAAAAGAATCTGACATAAAAGCTGTGTAATCATGCTGAAAACGTCCAGTATGCTTGTCTCTGTCCCAGTCAATCCTTACAAAGAAGGATTTACTGGCTTTAAGGTCTCTTTCTATGGATTCTGCAAAGGTCAAGTTGGAATGTTTGGATCATAATGCAGACAGTGAGTCATATCATTCCCTCCAGGCTACAACTCTAAACCAGCAGTCTGGGATGTATGGCTCTGTTTAGACCAATAAGGTTCCAGCCTGCACCCACCACCTGATCACATGACCCTTCTCTTTTGTCAACATCATCGGTAAGACCCTATAGTGGCACACATTTATTTAAACATGCCCTGAGGGCCTATTCTTTGATTTCACGCTTTGTCTCTCTCACACACACGGATGCTGTTACAGTGTGTTAAACATACAGTATATACTGTATGAACGATAAAAGTGAGTTGAATAACCAACATAAGAGCATTATTGCAAGTTTAAGTTAAGAACAGATGGTTAATAGTCAGATTCTGGATTTTGCAATTCACTTATACAATAAAACCCAGCGCTATTTTTAGCATAAATTCTACTCCCTAATTATGAAAAGTCTGTCCACTGAGCACTTGCAGAGCTCAGTTTTAATCTTCTGTAGGTATTTAAGCTGATAAACTCACTTTAAACAATGGAAATAAAAGCAGATGCTGAAACATTTACACACAATATGCTAATAAGCTCGGAGCTTACATTTCTTGTTTTAATAAGAAACATTTCTTATTATTATCATTATCAACACTGATTATCAACACTGAAAACAGTTGTGCTGCTTAATATTTGCGAAAGAACAGCAATTATTTGAAACAGAAATCTTTTGAATCATTATAACTTTCAACACTCTGTCACTTTTGACTTTTTGTCCTTGCCGAGTAAAAGTATTAAAGTACTTAGAATCAAAAATTTCTCGTTTAACTTTAGTGATTTTAATTTAGGAATCAGTTCAATTTGATTGAATCAAAAAGAATCAAAAATTTGCATCTAAAATAATCTTGTCAAGGCTAGACATGATTATTTATACAACTAATAAAAACAATCTGTGGTGAAGTCAACAGTTTAGCTGGCCTAGTAACTCACCAGTTGCAAGTGATTCTGTGTTATTTTATTTAAACTAAGTTTAAATTGATTTGATAAACTTGACCTCTGATGTATGACACTATTAAAATTCAGAAGGATCATTCACTTTTTAGCAGATCATACACTTTTGGCCTCTAACAAGTGAGGAGAATTTACAGACAAAAGCAGAAAAAATATCATATGGCTTAACAATAACATTATAGGGAATTTCACTGTGGTTTAGATTAAAATATCTAAGGTGTATTAACTGTTTATAAGGGGACAGAACAAACCAGAAGACATTTGTAGTAAAGTTAGATACAATAATAATCCTGATAAGGTCCCATGGACCTTCGTGCAGTCATGCGTCTCTAAGATTCTTACATAGATGTTGTCTTTCTGGTATCGCTGATGAAGGTTGTGCATGATGGCGGCCTCATGGAGCTCTGCCAGTGTGGACATGTCCTCCACTCCATCAATGCTGCTCTGGTGCATGGGGGACACCTTCTCCCTGTTCACCTCCGCCTGCTGCAGGTACACCGCCTGAAAGACAGAAACAGACAGAGTGGCCTTAACAAAATAACACAGCTTCCACGCACACCAGCCTGCTGATACACAGATGCATGAGTAGTATATCACAAAAGGGGAGAGGATCCTTCCTGGGCCATTTTAAGGGAATGCCTGCAGTTGAATAATGCATTAGTCAGACAGCAGGGTTCCCGCTTTTCTGTTCCGTAGAGTTTCAGCGTGCTGAGGCCTTTCTTTACCCTTTATACCCAACCAGGCACTGCTTGAAAAAAAAAAACACCAGATGTGTTGGCAAGTAGAGTACAGTCTGGCCTATTTAAACTCAGCAAAAAGGAAACTTTTAATAATTCAGGAATTAACATTAAACATGTTTTTGCATGTGTAATATGTAGCTTATAAATGTCATTGATAGCCACTGAATTCCATAGTATTTTTTTCCATCTATGGAAGTCAATGGCTACCGTCAAGTGTTTGGTTACCAACTTTCTTCAAAATATCCTCTTGTGTTCAACAGCTGAAAGAAATTCATACATATTTGGAACAATTTGAGGGCGAATAAATGATGACAGAATTTAAATTTTTTGGTGAACTAAATCTGTGTATGAAATATGAAGTTTTTTTGTTTGTTTGTTTTTTACAATAGATTGTAGAATAAAAGATTTTTAAATCTTGCCTTAACTCAATTCTTTAGGGTAGCTTTTACTTGAATTTTTGGTATTAATTCTATATTATTTTACTTTTAAGTGTTTTGAATGCATCTCTTCTCTTCTTGCTTATTTTATAATCTTCGTATGGTGTATTTTGTTGTTTTACTTGCTTATGTAAAGCGCTATGAGATGTAACATTTACGTGCTACAGAAAATAAAGATTATTATTATTATTATCTGCCGATACTTCCTTTACACTATGAAATAAGTATCAAGAGACAACTAAGTCATTTGTATGTTGATTTCCTCAAAAATGAGGGTCTACAGGCAGGAAAAGTGTTCTGGAAACCTGTTTGATAAGAGTCATTATTTCTTTGCAATTTGGTGATGATATTGCTGCAGAAATTAAACACGCCCATGTAAATGAACTTTGATAAAAGATTCTTTGCTTTATTTGACTGGACAGAACTAAAGGAAGAGACATTCTCACTCACCTTCTGTCTATTTCATTTCTGCTGAAACCTCACTCCTGTCACCCGTTGCCATGGTAACCAGAGAGCACAGCCCAGTTCATGACGAGAGAGCTGATTAAAAATCAATACAGCCACTAATGTGTGTGTGTGTGTGTGTGTCGTTTACTTCAGGTATGGATTTATGAACTGTTTCTATTCAAACCCATTAAATCAGCCACAATCTTTTTAAGTGCACACACATGTACATATATCCCAGGACTGGAGGGCAAGACAAAGAGAGAATTATATTTGCCTCAGTTACATGCTGCTAAATTGGGGTTGACAGTCTGAAGAGAAGAAGGAAAGGTCAAAGTTTATGAGCTGAGACAAGTTGCTGCTAATCAATACTACTGACGGTAATGACATTGACCTTTCAGAATCCTGATCCGAATCAAACGTATTTAGAAATATAAAGAAACAAACCTGATTTCGAATGAAATAACACAGAATTTCAGTGTATTTGAGCGTACGTTTTGAAGAGAGAGTACAGACATAATATACAGTCAAATCTCTGTATCACTTGTGTATGCTTTAGAAAATTTGCTAGTATTTATACCTTTGTGTTTGTCTAAGTGTCTGTCTGATTATAGCTTATGATGCTTATCTAACATGATTTTTTATATAACATTTGATGGACACTTCTAACATTCAGTCAAAGCTACTGAAGACCTGAAATATAGCGCAAAAGTTTACTACAAAATACTTTTATTATACTTTTATGGTATGTTTTTTGGAGCTTTACAGTAATTATCATGCATGACTATACACAGCTAACAGGGAACATACTCAGAATTTTGGCTAATGTTCTGGCAAAGTAACAAAGGTTCTAGCAACAATAATGGAATATTTGTTCAAAGTTCTAGTTATTAATAATGTTCTCTTTGATCATTTAAATGATGTTCTCAAAACTTTAACACAAAAACATTATTTATACATTGTTCATGGAACTTTTTCCCCCCTGAAATGGACATGTACCTTTTTTATAAATGTTACTACTTGTTTTAGATTGTATATAAAGTGTGAATAATGATAAAATGGAATGTTTCAAGTTTACATAACCAAGAAAAACTTTTCTAAAACAAAAAACTGAACATTTTGAGTGTTCAGACAACATTCAGAAATAACATATTTATAACTTAACGGGAAAGTTAACAAAACATTTTTAGAACATAATTTTTGTTAGCTGGGCAGTATATGATGTGGATTGGACACATCTCATATCTGTTGTATGTGTGTGGCCTGACTTCTTTTGGGGACAAAATTGTACCCAGAAGCAAACTAAACCTGACAAAATCTCCTAAAACCTCCTAAAAGTAAAAATGTAGGGCTTGGTTACTGTATTTATAACTATCTGTAAAAACAATTTAAGTAAATGTAATGTCCCCATTTAGATAGTAATGTAAATGTGTGTGTGTGTGTGTTTGGTTGTGAGTCTGTGATGATTGTAAGTTTAGACGCTGAAAAGAGGAGATGAGGAGGTCTTCATGCTCCATTTTTCCACCCACACACTCACACACGCACACAAGCACACAGCCGCTCCCTCTCTCTTCCCTCAGCGCATGGATATTCCTGCAAATCTGTTTGATGTTTGAAGCTGCTTTGCATGATTCAGACGAAAGCTGCAAAAGAGCATGGGAGAGAGAGACTATAAGCACCAGTGACCTACATTCACACCTATAGAGAAACAGAAGCGCAACAGAATGTGGGATCCTGAGATGCATGTTTAAATTTGAATTTAAAAACAAGGCCCACATGGAGCGAGACACTAAAAACTTAAATTAACGGTTAAAGACATCTGTCTGCCTGTGCACACAGACCAAAAATGATATAATAAAAGTGCCCTGTGTGATGACCATTTGAATTCCTGGAGACTGTAAGCCAGTGATAGGCTTGTGTTCAGTGATATGGAAATAAAGAAAAAAATATATGGATTTTTAAAAGGTATTTTCAATGCTTTCATTGTGACTGAATTATTTAAACGTCAGCCTTTTCATTGCAAATAATTAAACGACTGTTCAAAAGTCTCTCATGCATATACTAAGATTACGTTTATTTGAACACAATACAGTAAAACAGTAATATTGTGAAATATTATTACAATTTACAAACAAATGCTTTTATTTTAATTTATTTTAAAAAAAATTTGTATTTATGTGATGGCAAAGCTGAATTTTCAGCATCATTACTTCAGTCTTCAGTGTCACATGATCCTTCAGAGAAATTATTCTAATATGCTGATTCAAGAAACATTTCTTATTGTTAATGTTATCAACATTAAAATCGGTTGTGCGGATTAATATATTTGTGGAAACCGTGAGAATAAGTAACCGATGATGAGTTTAAAATAACAGTATTGGAAATAAATCTTTATAACATTATACTAAATATCTTTACTGTTATATGTGATAAATTTATTGCATCCTTGCCGAATATAATTGTCTTTTGAAAAAAAAAATTTTTTTTTGTGAATGTCATTAAATGCAATAAATTCTATTAACATAATTGAAATATAATACAATTAATTTCATTAGGCTTTTTGCATTTTCATCTCATCCACTGAGCTTACACTCAGCATCTGCTAATGTTTCTCAGTGTAAAATGAATTAGAAATAGCTCTCACATACATGACGACACAAAAGAAAGGCCATCTCAGGAGGGGGTGGGTGAGACGCTGTAGCTCAGAGCGCTGTAGCTCAGAGTTGCATGTGAACTCTTATAGTTAACTTCTCAAATTTAGGTCACAGTATATTTTTGTGCCTCAGAATTCTTAAATCCTATAACAAACCTGTGAACGCTTTAGGTGAACTTGCACACATACACACACATGTGCACTGAAGCAGAAGACTCTCCTCTGCATGAATAGTTGGAAGTAGATACTCACTGACCAATGCTCCGGAGGGCACACACACAAATACATACCCACCAAAAAAAGAACCAACATACAGTTTTCCCAGCTGATACACTCTTAAAGGGATGGTTCACCCAAAAATGTCGTCTTCATTCATCTTCGGAACACAAATTAAGATATTTTTGATGAATTCCGAGAGCTCTCTTACATATGTGATACTCTCCAAAATGGCGCTATAGGGTGACGTGGAGGAGACAAATTGTTGAATAAAGTCGTTATTTTCTTTGCGCACAAAAAGTATTGTCGTAGCTTCGGAAAATTACGGTTGAACCACTGATGTCACATGGATTATTTTAACTATCTCCTTGCTACGTTTCTGAGCCTTGATCGTGGTAAGGATCCTTGCTGTCTATGGGAGAGACAGAGAGCTCTCGGGATGCATCAAAATATCTTAATTTGTGTTCCGAAGATGAACAAAAGTCTTACAGGTTTGGAATGACATGAGGGTGAGTAATTAATGACAGAAGTTTCATTTTTGGGTGAACTATCCCTTAAAAAAAAAGGTGCTTCACATTGCCATAGAAGAACCTTTTTGTCTAAATGGTTCCATAAAGAACCTTTAGCATCTGAAGAACCTTTCTGTTTCACAAAAGGTTCTTTGTGGCAAAATAATTATAAGAAGGTTGGTAAGAGATGGTTCTTTAAAGATCCTTTGACTGAATGGTTCTTTGTGGAACCAAAAATGGTTCTTCTATGGCATCGCTGTGAAGAACCTTTTAAGCACCTTTATTTTTAAGAGTGTACAGAGAAATATGGGAAAGCAAGCACACCAGAATTACTGACAAAATATGCAAACACGTTAACTTAAATTCTTATTCAACCTAAAAGGACAAGGCTAACATTATAAGTGCCCTTTTTCACATCCTCAAATTCAACCTGAAAGGACAAGGCTGACAATGCAACCTTCTATAATGGAATCAAACTCTACCAACACAATAAAGCCCTGTGACAAAGTCAGAAGGACCCTGCTAGCATAACTACACTACAAAAACATTTTAAAGTCATGAGAAGGTTATGATAACACATTTACACTATTCCCTTAAAGGACTAGTTCACCCAAAAATGTCAGTTTGCTGAAAATATACTCACCCTCAGACCATCAGATGAGATTGTTTCTTCATTGGAACAGATTAGGAGAAATTTAGAATTACATGACTTGCTCATCAATGAATCCTCTGCAGTGAATGGGTGCCATCAGAATGAGAGTCCAAACAGCTGATAAAAATTCACACGTAATCCAAAAAAACTCCATCCTCAACTCCATCCATACTCTGTACATCTACTCTGTCTTGTAAAGTGAAAAGCTACATGTCTGTAATAATCAAATTCATCATTAAGATGTTTTTAAATTCAAACCATTGCTTCTGTCTAAAATATGAGTACACTATCCATAATATTGCTTTCTCCAATTAAAAAGTGGTCTGGTCTGAAGCATAGAGGCGATATGCGATATGCTTGACTGTTTACAAGTGAAAATAGCCAACATATAGTTGGTGGATTTTGATGTGAGAGGACAACAGGGGATGGACTTTTTCACTTTTCATGGAGGAAACATTATTATGGATTATGGACTGATATTTAGTTAAATTTTTATTTTTAATTTTTTTCTTACAACCTCTTTTTTTACTTCACAAAATGCTAACTGAGGGACTGGAGTCATGTGAATACTTTGTGGGTTCTATGATGTTTTTATCAGGTTGGACTCTGACAGCATCATTTCCCTTGCAATATATGTGAGCAAGTGATGTAATGCTACATTTCTCCAAATCTGTTCCAATGAAGAAATAAACTCATTTGCATCATGGATGGCCTGAAGGTTTTCAGCTAATTTTAATTTTGGAGGGAAATATTCCTTTAATATGTTTTGCATTATGCAAGGTTTTTTATTATGTTCGTTTTTATGCAACATTTTTAATGTTTTCATAATGTTGCAAAAACGTAGCAGGTTGCATATCGTTAAATTTTGATCTTGGTTACATTTGCATATCTTAGTTGTGTTTTCTTGAACATATTTAAAATGTTTCAATTCACATGTACAATCCAAACAAGCATGCATAGCACACATACTATCCCAGTAACTCGGTCAGAACCACTGCAGGAATGAGGTCACTCCCATACTTAACTAAATTATTAACCAAATCAGAAACGAGAGCGAGAGAGAGAAATAAAGTGAGCAAAAGAGAGAGATGTCAGTTTGCATCCAGCCCTGTACTATACCATGCCTTAAAATCCACATAAAAAATTCAGCATTCTTCAACAGGGTTGCGATTTCAAAACATATCCCTCACATATGCAAAACAATTTTTCTACCCTTTTGGACCAAGACCTTAGGGCCAAAACAATGGGAGAGAAGACCTCCAGAAAGACAATATGGAGGCTGCTGGAGTTTCCTGAAAAGGCTGCCTGAGACCTAACAGAAGGCTGGATAGGTGTATTGATTTATGGAGGAGGGTTTGAACTACTGCACAGAATGCTACTGAATATTCTCATGTCAGCACAAGCTCTCTGGTGTTCATGAAACATCAAGGTTACCAGCATACAGGAAATATAGGGGAAATGCAGACTTAGATAAAACCTAAAGGAGATGTTTCATATTTTCATATTACCTTGGATTCAGCTGTATAACTGGGAAGTCTGAATCATTTTAGGGATTCTGTTCATTCAGATGCCCATTTCAAATAATTGGTGGGGAAAATATCACTTATTCATTTCTGTGAAACACAAAAAGAGATATTGAAAAGAAGTTACAAACATGTTTATGCCCAATAATGAAGTCACTGTATGGGGTTTTTACCCCCAAAATATATTATTTTGTGTTCCACAGAATAAAGAAATCCATACATTTTTGAAACAGCATGTGAGAAAATATTTTGGTGTTTTTTTATTCCGTTAAAGCTGAAATTTGTAACTTTTGCACCACTAGCATTACCAAACATACTGTAATTGCAAAAATATAGTTTTTTACCACACTCCCTCCATTTGGCATTGGTTGGTCAAACAGAAGTTCTGCCCCAAACTTGGTAAAGTTAATGTTAATACATCAAGCAGAAATTTGTGTTGATTGTGCCACAGTTCCACACTTTTTACGCTTTTTCATTTGTGAAATCAATTAACAAATAACTGCATTGTGTTTGTATACTAAACTGGGATTGGAGAAAGTATTAAGCATTAAGTCACTGCAGTCTCAAATGCAGCATCCACTGTAGCAGATCACATGGTCTTCCATTAGTAGACATCACTGCCAATTTGCATGAAGTTAATCAAACACTTTGATCAAATCTGTTGCATTGTCAACAGTGACATGTCAATTCAAACCTCACTAAAATTAAATCACATTTGTAGCTGCAATATCAAGTGCGAATTCCCCTTTAGTGATTTACAAAGACACTGGGAATCATTAAAAAATGATAATCGTAAATCAGTAAGTATAACTATTAGTCAACTGACTCACTCCTTAATGTCTGTTTGCATGTGCATCTCCATCAGAGAAACCTTAACATTTAACGTCACATTTAAGAGTCATTCTAGATGACAGATGTAGGACTTCAGTAGAGTCCACCGCTGGTCATATCAACCCAGTGGTCTTTCATTCTTTTTTTCTTTCATGTTTTGTTTCCTTGTATGGCCATGTTTTTTAAATATGGAAATTAAGTTTCCTGTACTGCTTAGTATTGCAAAATAGTCTAAAAACCAACATGAAAAAGAATGGTGAGGAAATTGTGGATCGTGATCTTGCCTGAAAAAAGCTGTGATAGGATATTCTTGCCATATTGCCCACCCCTACCAAGCATGCACATGAATGAACATATACAGTATGCACTACAAACACAAATGTTTGTAGACAAAAACACAAATGCAAACAGGTTTCCTGTATGCATCTGTACATACAGATAACCCTTCCCTGCTGTGCAGTCTCCCTTTCTGAGCAGAATCCAGGCCAGCACAGCTGTTATTATTAGCCTGACATCACAGCTCTGCCAGCTCCAACACCCACAGCTATCACAAACTACTTACCTCTATCAGCACTGTGAGTGCTTGTGTGGGAGTTTAACTGCTAACACAACCATTTGATTACAATTAAACCTCAAAACAGAGGCAGTTCTGATCACTGAACTGTACAGAAATGTGATAGACACAGTTTGGTGCACAGACTCCATAACATTGACAAAGGTATTTACTGTAGAAACGAATTAAATCTCTCTGAGGTGTATTTTACATGAGATAATATAACCTTTATTTTCCATTTTGAGATTTTGGAATAGTGCCACGTGCAGAGAATAAAACGAAAGACATTTATAAAGGAAATATATTAAGGCTCCCACATCATACATCTGCTCATAGTCATAGTCAAGTGACTGTTGGATGTTTGAGAGTGATTTGCATTAATTATGATGTATTTATTCAACAAATTAAGATAACTTTTAAAGAATGCTGAATTGAGACCATCTCAAAAGATGGCTACTGCTTTCAGTCCCTGATGCAATTCATGGCAGGTTAACTGTAATTTCACAAAGAGGAGCTGCTTATTTTATTTCTATATGGAGATGACAGAATGAGGCACATATTAAAACTATTATAAACTATGCACATAAATATAATATATATATTATAGATTATGCTTTTTGACGAAACAAACAATCAAGTGGTTGAGATATGCTATATAGTAAATATATATATATAGTAAATTCAGTTGATACACTCTTTTACCATCAGATTTCCCCCCCCTTTAAAAGTATGAATTATTTTAAAAATCAAAAAGAGCTTTTGTTTACTATATTTGATGCTCTATGCATGCGTGTTGATGAATGTTTATATGTGAACAAAAGTCTAAATTAAATGTTCATCAAATAAAGAGACGTCTCTTCAGAAGACTTCTCAAATCATATGGATTATTTACAATCTTTATAAATCGCGCGAGTATACTTCAGTGTACAGATAAAGCTGAACATATAAAGAATTGTGATTAATCTCATTTTTGATTAATCTAACAGAATAGAATTTGCTGGAAATTTCCAGTATATTTAGAGAAAGATCAAATATACATCTATCTAATTAAAAAACTTAACTTAGCATGTTCTAATTGCGTGAAGCTAATGCAAAAGCAACACTATTTCCTTATAATGGCATGTAGATAACATGTAGAATGGAGGAGTGCATTATGGTCGATTATTTGATATAGTCTCTTTCACATGGTCATTTATGGGAGGGTGAATGTATTGATTTAGCCTCAGATGTGCAGATGGCAGACATACACACACAAACATGCATATGCACACACACACAGCTACTCAGCCCTGTTATGATGACATTCAGAGCACAATACCAACCGAGCGTAATCTCTGATTCACACAGTACCCATTCAGCCATAAAGGGCAACATCTGTGTGTTTGCGTGTGTGTGTGTTTATGAAAGATTGCTGAGTCTTACCTCCCCGTAGTCGGTGGTGAGCACCAGGGTTCCATCTCCACAGGAGTTCACTGTAGACGGGACCAGCTGATCTTTATGATTCACCCACACTCGAGAACCCTGCAAAACACACAAAAGCAGTCAGACACAAATCAGCACAATCCCAGATTATTATATGTCCCAGTTGCTTGTAAGAGCCACAGAACAATAAAACACATCAATAAAACACAAAATCTTCATGTAGTCATTCTCTGTTGAAATGTATGACTTTCAGGATGACCTGTGGGTGGCTTTTCATTTCTAAACACTCACAGATGCCCACACACAAAGCTTAGACATGTCTTTGTGCACAAAAGTCTGATTCAAGCCTAAAAAGTGTTTTTTAGCCTTTTATTATTCCAAAGCAGTGAAGTAAAGGCCAAACTGATACCCTCAGAGCACATTAAAAAGTAGAATGTATAAAGGAAAAAGTATAAGAAGACACAAGCACAGTCTTCCCCAAAAAACAACTGGGTGATTTTTACAGGATCATAGTATTACAATATCAATCCTGTTAAAATAAATCATTTTATCAAGTCAATCAAGTCACAATGTGACTTAAAAAACTGTAAAAAGTCTATATTGTTTTACTATTACCAAAACTGTTGTTTGTTAGTTTGTCATAGGGCTTTTCACATCAAAAATATTCATGTTCATTCATGTGGTGACTTACTTGCATTTTCTTTGTAATTATTTATGAAATGTACTTGCAATTTCTGGGTGAAAATTGTTTAATTGTTGAAAGTAAATCCAACCCGATTTCGTGGCAATTCGTACATATTTTACTAGGTGGCTGAATCGCATGAATTTGTACAACCTCACTCATATGAATTTGTAAGTTTTGTGAAAAATCGTACGTACACTGAAAAAATTAATTTAATTTACTAAATTTTTTTACGGTAAGTGGTTGCAAACAATTTATATTAGCTACATTTAAATAAACAAATTTATTTGACTAACTTTCAACATGTTTTTTTTTTTAAATGTAGCAAAATAAAATGTATTTACTGAAAAAGTATAATTTTTTTCAGTGTATTTTACGAGGTGTCAAATTCGTAGGAATTCATGCAAATGACCATCCCGAACCCCACCCCTAAACCTCAAACAAAATCGTATACGAGTGAAGTCGTACAAATTCTTACAAATTAGCCACCTCATAAAATACGTAAGAATTGGTTGTGAGATAGCACTGTTCAATTCTACACCAATTTCTTTAAGTGTACATTATATTCTGACATTATTTTCAATTAATCTGAAATTACACAAGGCAATTTATTTACACTTAAAACACATACATAACTATAAGAAAATGGTTAAAACCTTACAAAAATTATACTTCAAAGATGATCTCGCCATCAGATTGGACAAGGCACATGTTTAATAGAATGACCCAACAACATTTCTCACATAATATTACAGAATTAAATAATCACTTACAAAGAAAATACAAATGAAGTATGAAAGGTTTTCAGACTAAGCAGATTTTTTACTTTTTACTTTACTAAATTTCCCCACTTTATAATTTGTAAATGCAATAACACACAGTAAGCAATGATATCATTTTAGATGTGTCCTCCTGCTCTTCTCCACAGTAAAGTGCTGTTCATTGTGTGAGCACCGGACTGAATTATGGCCAGCTGTATGAACTTAACTACTAATAATTGGGAAACGGATCGATAAGCCCTTAGCTTCAAAGAGGAAACTCAATACACAAACACCAGCTTCAACAAAAAAATCACACATTACATTCAAAGCATTAAATGGCCCAGAAGAAACATCCATTTACATTATTATTTTGTGACAAAATTCCCCAATACTCACAGTATATGATACGTCATATACTGTGAGAACTATCACAATGGTTACCTGACAGAATTCACAAATATTATTCTACTGTAATTAAAGAGGATTTTGAAAAAGTAGGCTATTTGAAACCAACATTGAAATCCACTGCTAGACAACACAAGCATGTAATTGGAATTTTGACTCATTGGACATACATAAACTCACGCCTGCCCACAAACAAACAGAGAATAATGTGTGAATCCACCCCAAACCTCAAACTAGACAATGAGTGTAAGTTTCCCAGACATGGACATTCGCCATACTGATTTTGCAGCGGATGACCTCCTCTTCGACACATGCATTTCTGGACAATAAACAGGCAAACAGACAGGCAGACCGAGAGACAGACTGACAAACAGACAGAAGCTGTTCTTTGTCAACAGATGGTTGACTATGACGAGCTGTCCCACCTCCAGTCAGAGGAACTACAGTGGTGAAGACAAAAGACAGGCTGCTCTGCCCCTGGGTAAAGAAACCAAGCCAGGCAGAAAAACAATTACAACAGACAGCTGAGCTACATACACTTACACATTTCATTTCCATTAGAAGACATTAAAAAGATTTCCCTGCTCTTTTGGGGAAAAATCATTCGGTGTACTATTCACAACACAAAACTCCCTTCACAGCCTATCCAGACTTAATTGAAACAATAATGGGTTATTCAGAAATTAAATTATCACAGCCAGCACAAATAGTAATGGCTATTCACAGAGGCTAATATAAGATCATTTACATATTGTATGTACAGTATCAAAAACAGCAATTGGTCTTGTGTCTTAATCGTGGAAGAAACTATGACAAGCGGAACAGCAGTAAAAACAGATACAGGGCTTAAAATTTGTGAAAAATTGTTATTTTTATTTTTCTGCATAAATTATGATTGTGATTATATATATCAATATTACTATAAATATAATAACAATAATACCTGTTATTATTATTAAAAATTAGCATTTAAGAAAAATATTATATTAATTATGGCTTATTGTCCTCATTTTTAAAAATGAACCCATTGAGCTTTTATTTTGGGAAAAAAACGTTTGCCGAGTTCACACTGCATGATTTTAACCCCGATTTTCACTCGCCGACAGGTTTCGCGAAAACGCCAACAAATGCCTAAAAGCAGAGGCAAACGGTGCCGTTCCACACGATGACCAATCACGCAGTGGAATACCAAAGACGTGACTGAGAGAAGGCAGGGACGCCCGTGAACAATTGAGCAGCTTAAATATCTGGAACATAGTACAGCGATAAAAACTGCTTGTGAAAATGAGCTCTGACTAAAAGATACATTGGTGATGGCATACTGCCAATGAGAGGGCAAGATACAGGACAGTGTATATGAAAAGTAGTTTGCGGACCAGACAGAGTTGTCGGCGATTCTTCCTATTGTCATGCAATGTGTAACCTCCTGTCGCCGATCCATCGTGCAATGTGAACGCAGCAGCAACTGAATGCTACCCCAGATAGTCGTGCAGTGTGAAAACAATGGTGATCTGACGACTTTGAAAATCGTGCAGTGTGAACTCAGCAAAAGGAGCCTGTAAAGCTTCTCGTTTGTTGATTACAGCCTGTTTATAAGCGCTTCTAATGACAAGTTTGGGACGATGGTTGGTGCATGTTGCATCCTAAATGCACAAGGAACCAAAACTCAAAGCAGATGCATGGATGATTTCTTATGCAACAGCATTTACTGCTGCTCGAAACTTGGATGATGAGCTACATGCGAGTAAATGAACAGTGCCACACTCACTGAAACACGGATTACATGTATTTATAAATCACAGTCTTTGCCATATCGTGATTTCGGTTTTATTTCACTTAATCGTGCAGCTTTTTGACACTGTGTGTATTGTGTGCATGGGAAGAAGTTCAGAAATTAAAAATTCCTTGATGTTTGACTTGTCTTTCTCTCAAGCGTTCTTCATGCTCTTATTAGAAACTCCTAGCTTTACACAGCCGCAGATAGCATCTCTACAAGGATGAAGAGCTGCTACAGTAATTAGCACAGATGCAGAGGCTGTTGGTTTGTCCCCCGATCTGAGCGAACAAATCATTAATGAGAACTCAGGCCCTATGGAGAGCAGGAGTGTGTAATCATGCATGAACACAACAGAGATGAAAGAATTCAACATCTTCATCAACAGATAACTGCTGTTGCTCTTGCACAGCTGTCAGTAGAAAACCGCTACATCCACTTAAAAATATGAAAGAAACATCCAACCACACACATATGTGGAGGAATAATGAGAGCATGCTCTTAGTGGGGGAGGGTACGCAAGAGGGTCTATATAAAAGATGCAGCCCCTGAGGAACCAGCAACATAATGACCTGGCCATAGGGCTGCACGATTAATAAAAAAAATTAAAAAAAAGATTATTTTTTATAAAGTGTTTCTTTAACACTTTCATATATTTATATTTTATAATTTATGTAAAAGAAACAATTAATATTAGTATTTAGTTATTTATTATTGTTTATTATTATTATATTATTATTATTATTTTTGCATACTGATACATGATTTAAAAATTTGCCCAAATTGTTTAGCCCTACCAACAAGCACAGCAAGTCTGGGCTTGTTCAATTGCATTAAATACTGCAGTCACACTATGTAAACCACAGCACATAGACTCACTGAACCCTTCAAATAACTTTTATGGAACGTCTGCACAACCTTGAAAACCACTGGCTTTCAAAATCTCCCTGCACAGATACTTGTCATTATTAACCTTCATCTAATGACCAGTGTAATTCATCACCAGACAGCTTCTCAACCTCTCATCACCCACCAGTGAGGGATTTACCAATTCCAGCAGACAATAACATTGACAATGAGAAGAAGGAGTGTGTGTGGAACAGTGCCTGAATGATTCTTTGAGGATTAATAAAGCATTAGGGAAGTGGCACACTTGGCAACGTGTTTAAAATGCAGAATAGAAGCACATGTGTGGGTATTATGAATCAAGCATGATACTGCTGGACAAGACATGGAGAGAGAAATGGCAAAAGAAAGAAGGAGAGTATTGACTGTAAATGGAAAACAAACCCACTGGCCCAGGGAAAATGCTGCATCCCATCACCCACTTCTACAGTCCTAAACATGCTGACATTTCAGTGTTCATCACTGGAGTCTCAGTTACTGCAGCACAACCATTCTGAGATATTTCTGCTCCATTTCAGACACACTCAGTTATAATGCCAACACTCTGCCCATCTTTCTGCAAGCTGCTCAGGTGATCTGAAAAGCTTCTGTCCTTATTGTTGGCACTCTGTCCTGAAGACACAAATGTGACCCTGGACCACAAAACCAGTCATAAGGGTCTTTTTTTTTACATTGAGATTTATACATCATCTGAAACATGAATAAATAAGCTTACTGCTAAACTGACAATTAGCTATACATCAGTAAAACTTCCTCTTTCTCAACTCTCCACTTCCTTTTCCTTTCTTCTTTCCTCCCCTCTATCTTCTTTACTCTCGTCTCCTAACTTCATGTATGTTCACACATTACAGTGTGAAAATGCCATTACACTGCACTTCCTGTGCAGCTATCAAATATACATGACAGAAGGAGAGGGAGTGGGAGAGAGAGGACAGAAAGAAAGAGTGAGAGAAATTAATGATAGATGAAGCTGTTAGACTAAAAGCTGTGCCTGAGAGATTTCCCACCATATTGAAGACAATAGAGACGAAGAGGAGGCTAGACTTTGCTATACATTTGCTACACATATTTTATGGCCTACGTACAGACACTCCCTAAAAATAAAACACACTGGTTTTATGGGGCATTTTATTCTCAGCTTGAACAAGAACTCAGCTTGTTTTTGTCTTTGGGAAAATTTATGTTAAAACAAAACTTAAGGTTTGAACCAAACATAAATATAATTTTAGAAAAACTAATACATTTGGCTATAGAGTTGGCCAAAATGTTATTATTTTCAAACAAGTAAATAAATTACAGATATTAAAGACATATATGTGATACATATATATAATGCAGGATTATCCGCTATAGGTTGTGATAGGCTGGCATAGGTCCTGATCTGTTTTATAGTCCCAATCTTCACACTCTTTTCTCTTCATCCTCTAAATTCCTCCCTCCTGCTCTGTCCTTCATGTGGTCCCTCACCTCTCTGGCTCAATTTGATTTAATAGCAGAAATAAGGAAGGCTATGAAATGAGACACCTGTCTGGAGACCCTCTCTGTCATGCCTGTATGTCTTTTTTGACGACCTGCTGACAGATTTATGCATCTGGAAAAGGAGCGAGACGGAGATCTAAATGGTCAAGCGGTTCACCATGGCAGTAGAGGAGTTAATTGTCCATCAATGGAAGATATATGTTTTCTGTGCTTGACATGGTGGGAATGTGTGTTTATGGACTACAGGTACAGAAGAGAGCAGATGTTAGTGTTTGGAGCATTTCTGCAAGTCCTGGCAGTGCGGCATTGTTCTCTCTTCCAATACCGAACAATCGATCTACTGTATGCAAACAAGGAAATGCATCACTAGGCCATTATTAGATAGCTCTGGATAATTGATTACATACTTGATTGCTTCTTGACCTCTTAGGTTTAAGTATTTTTAAAGGGGTCATATGATGCAATTTCAATTTTTCCTTTCTTTTTGGAGTGTTACAAGCTCTTGGTGCATAAAGAAGATCTGTAAGTTTAAAGAATAACGTCCAAATTCCAGAGGATATTCTTTATAAAAGTTAAGAGTCAACCACTCCTACCTAAAACGGCTCGTTCTAACACATGTCTACGTCACGATGTGGGAAGACTTGCATAACGCCACCCAAATGTTCACGCAAAAAAAGAAGGTGTAACTTTCATTCCTGCTGTTGCCGCCGCTGCCATGTTGTGGAGTCGCTGTGTGTTTCGTTGTGAAAGCGAAACTACTTTGTTTGGCCTTCCAAAAGAGAACACAACTAAAAATCAGTGGTTAAGTTGTATTTACAACACTGTTCCAGAACAGTTCAACCCAAATATTCAGATGTGTGCTGCGCATTTTATGGAGGAAGGATGAGGACTGTTTCCTGAACCAGAAGCCTACAATGCGTCTGTGGCACAAAGTCGGTTTCAGTTTGACAGTCTGGTATTTCTGATTCACAGCCTGTATGTACATTTTTTATATTTAAATAATTTGCCACTGATGATTCAAACGCGAATTTTGAGCAGTGTAGAGTAGCGCTTGTTGTTTGTTGTTTCTCCGATCACAAATGCAGACATGGTGTCATGTTTACGCAGCGCGGATACAAAGCAACGTTGAAAAAGGACAGATAAGTTATAATCAGTAATTATGTCCCCACTGGATGAAACAAATGCCTCGGTTGTAATGGATTTTATTGGTTTCGTCTCGTCCTGCTCGGAGACAGCATCACAGTATGTCACATTCTTGAGGCATTCAGCCAATCACAACGCACTGGATTGCTGGCCAATCAGAGCACACCTCGCTTTTTTAGAACGATGAGCTTTGTAAAAATCAATGCATTTCAGAAAGGCGGGGCATAGACAGGAGAAACAGTAATGTACATTATATGGAAATAATGTGTTTTTTTAACCTTAAACCCAAAACACATTTCATTACACATACACCAAACCTGCTTTTAGCAACGTCATATGACCCCTTTAAGAAACCATATCCCTCTTCTTTTGGATGAATAATTATGTCGATGGTAGAGTGACCCCAATTAAACAGACTATTTAAGAATAAGATTTAAGATATTTTGCTTGAAGTAATAGTTCCATCATTTATTCATCCTCAAGTTGTTCTAAACCCACAAGACTTTATTTCTTTGGAGAAACGAAAGGAAAAAGTCCCTGCTAATAACTCTTTTCTATAAAAAAGGCTGAAGCTTCCAAACTCCAGTAAGGGACAATAAATGTCTGTCATTTTGTGTGAGAAACAGACATTTAGTTGCCCATACACAAAGTAAAATACGTACGTATCTTAAGTATATATATTTCCATATATGAAATATGGCATATGAAGTAAAAACTTAGATGAAACCAATAAGAAACTGGAACATTTCCATATTTTAGCATAGCCTATATATCTAGTCTATACAAATATGTGTGTTTATGTATACATTTTTGGACATTTTTGGATATCACGTACATGTATATTCACCCTAAAACCCATCAATACATGTTGATATTATATGTAAATATAAAAGATAGACATGTATTTAAAGTGTATTACAAAAACACAAACATACAGATTGTTTGTTCTTTGTTGTTTTAATAAAGTTGCATATGCATATATAAATAAAATACATTGTTGACACAGTATATAGCGACAATATATAACATGTACATTTTATTAAGTACAATATGTACAGATTTTACTATGGGGATTTTATATATGTTATGAACTTCTTCATATATGTTATAAAGTATCTTCATCTATTCAAAGAATTGTCTTCATGCAAACAATTTCTTTTTTAAATGTTGGTATAAAATGTGACAAGGACATGAGATTCAAGTGTAGCATTGTCTCATAATAAGTGACCTAAAAAAGTGCTGGGTTAACATGCTACACTCGTGAAGTCATCCATTTTGGCTCTAATCACAGCAGGGTGAAATCACAGGGCAAACGAGCGATGCTAAATCAGGAAAGCCAAAGCTGCAGTTTTAATGACAAAGGGAGTTAATTACATCGCGGGCCTAGCTGTTTGCGTTCTGATAATTATAGGTCTATACAGCCAGCAAGAAAGAGAAAACCCAAGCTGCTAATCTACCAAAGGGCTACACGCAGGATTGTGCAATTTGTCCAGTTTCATAAACATAACACAAGAGCGATTTCCCACTAGATTTCCCTTGGAAGATTCAGACAGATGACCCTGGCCTTTGTGAGCATTATAAGGGCACTATAATCACTATAATAACCTGCTGCGTTACAGTAATCCCACCGAGCTGCCACCTCTCCATCAAAGGGTTTAGCACAAGCACACGGCTGCTGTCAACAGAGGGGCAGGGTTGTGGCAGCAGGTGTGAACTAGGGCAATAGTGGAGTGGACAGGGCTGTAGGTTATATATTAAAGTTGAAATATTGCATTGGGGAATTGGACTGATTTAATACACAGATGGATAAAGACTAAAAGTGGACTGATTTTTGAATGCCTTTGCAGAGGATCAAAAATACTCTTGTGCAGGTTGCATGGAAAGGTCAAATGCAGCATGGGTTAGTATTTTTAGCATGTCTGTGTGTGTGTACTGTCGGCGTAAGCCACCTCACCTCATTTATAAGGGCATCTCTCCCTCATGCACACACATGCTTACATTCAGCATGCGCGGCTGTCTACTGAACATAAACAACGCTGATTACATTCAGTAGACAGCGCGTGCATGCTGAACGTAAAAAACGCTCAATACGTTGATTATGTTCTGGGGTACTCTCCAAAATGGCGAAAGATGGTAACTCGGGAGAAGAACTGCTGAATAAAATTGCTACGTTTCTGTGCGTTGATCGTGGTAATATCATTACTGTCTATGGAGGGCCAGAGAACTCTCAGATTCCATCAAAAATATATTAATTTGTGTTCCGAAGATGAATGAAGGTCTCACGGGTTTGGAACGACATGAGGGTGAGTAATTAATGACAGAACTTTCATTTTGGGGTGAACTAACCCTTTAATACACAGATCTAAAATAAAAATGCGATTTCTTTCCCAGCTGTTTACCTTCACAGACATAGCGACTGTGTTTTTGCAACTCATTTGTGTTTTTAACATAAGCTTGTGTGTTTTTGACAGTTTAAGCGCAATAAGACATGAAAGAGAACATATTAGTTTAATACTCACATGCCGTGTGACAGCCGCTTTCTGTGCGTGTGCTTCAGAAAGTTGTGAAAACCGTATATCAGAAGTTTAAACTGACAGTTTTAAAACGCATGATTTTAGGGAGATAGACATGATTATCAAAACCAAACAGTTACGAGCTGTAAAGGCACAGTCCTATTCTGGAAAAGGGGATGGGGAGCAGGAGCTCATTTGCATTTAAAGATACATGCACCAGTAGGCATATGTTTCTGCTTCCACTCAAAATAGGCTTATATAGACTTATATTACATTTAGTAAAAAGGGGCATAATAGGTGCCCTTTAAAGAAGACCCTTATGCTCACCAAGAATGTATTTATTTAATCCAATAAAGTAAAAACAGTAATAATGTGAATTAAATATTACTCCAATTTAACATTTTAATATATTTTAAAATGGAATGTATTCTTGTGATGGGAAAGCTTCACAATTTCAATTTTGAATTTCAACAGCCATGACTCCAGTATTCAGGATCACATGATCATTTAAAAATCATATGCTGATTGGTGTTAGAAAAACATTTGATATATCAACCGGAAAAATTAATAATATGCTGCATAACATTTTTGTTCAAACTGTGATATGGCACATTTTTTTCTGAATTCCTTGATGAATAGAAATGTCAAAAGAACAGTACTTATTTAAAGCATAAATATTATAAATGTGTTTACTGCCACTTTCTTATTGACCCCAAACTATCTGGTAGTGTATCTATACACTGTATTACAAAACTAACTATAAATAGCTACTTACAGTATCAGCCATGTGATTTTATTATGTGGAAACAGCCACTCTGTCAGTATTGATAGCACATGCCAACTAGCCTCAGACAGCATGGCCACATCATGTCAGACTGTCTCAGCTGATTGCAACAAACTACTTACAGTTAGCTAAGAAAACCCTTAGTGTTAATACCTTTTAGAGGTTTTCTCAACTTATGGGGTTTATTGCAAATGCACACAAACCTTTTAACCTTTTGCCTAAGGATTGAATACACAAAACTAGATATAAAACCACAAAAGATAAATTCCGAAATAGCAGACTATATATAAGACATAAAATGGTGCCCTTAATATGAGTTTCTTTAATGAATATTACACTGATAATGTCATCAAATGTTTAAACTTCCCTATCTATTTTTTCCTGTTATTGCATATTTCCAGTCTGGTCTTGGTATGAACAGATGGCGATGAGTCTCAGGTAAGGACTGCATACGTCATACACACACATACAGTATGCTGTTCAAATACTACAAAGGAGACTCATACGTCAGATGTTGAATAAATGCATAAATCATGAACCTGTCGGATTTCAACAACTAAAAACTATTTGAAACAAATACAATTTTCCTTGGCAATACCCATTAACAATAGGTTAAAATGAGGGTAAAAAGCATCTAAAATATTCATGACCTGACCCAGTATCATTTAGCTACATAGGCTGATCTTGTACCCTCACTAGTCCACTAAAATAAACTTTGAGCCCATTACTATCTCTCTGCATAGCTGGTGTCTGCTTTTTCAGTGATTTTATATACATATCATCCTAAATAAATATTTTTTTTGTGTGTGTATTTCTATACATCCAGTTTCCAAGTAAAAATGCAAAAACTACTTTATGATGTTGTGTGAGAGCCATTGGCTATTGCTTGGTACATGGACATTATGCTTAAAGGGACAGTTCACCCAAAAATGACAATTTTGTCATTATTTACTCACCTCTAGGTCCGTTCAAAACCGTCATAATTTTAATTTTAAAATGCAAATTCAAGTCGTCACCTTTATTTATATAGTGCTTTATACAATTGTTTTAAAGCAGCTTTACAGGGATAAACAGGAAAATGAGCAGCTTAAAGGGTTAGTTCACCCAAAAATGAAAATTAGCCCATAAATTACTCACCCTCAAGTCATTCTAGGTGTATATGACTTTCTTATTTCAGACGAATCCAGTCGGAGTAATATAAAAAATGTCTTTGATCTTTCAAGCTGTTTAATGCCACTCAGCGGGTGTTGCATGCATCAGTACAAAAGAAGTTATATAAAAAGTGCCCTCCATAAAAAAAGTGTCTCATATGGCTCCGGGGGTGAACAACGCCCCCCCGGATGCGAATTGATGTGTTTATGTAAGAAAAATATCCATATTCAAAACTTAATAATAACTTTAATGTAGCTTGCGTTAACAGTCCTACACGGAAGCAGCTCCAGGCGGATGACATATGACTTCAGTGGGGCGCATGCACGACGTGAGGTCTCGTGTGAGGAAAACCAAGTTTGTTAAACAGAGCAAGCAAGCAGTTCCTTACTTTAGCAAAGGGAAAACCAGTTTCTTCTTGGATTATTATCGAAATCCTCCAACATTTTTCTTTACAAATTCTCGTTTTGTACTTCTAATTCTTGACAGTTGTTTTGTTTTGATCTCTCCCCTGTGCTTCCGTGTTCGTCACTTCTGAGCAGCGCATGCATAAATCTGACCTCATACGTCATTCCCCCAGAGCTGCTTCCGTGTACAACTGTTGGCGAAAGCTACATTAAAGTGATTATTACGTTTGGAATATGGATATTTGTCTTACAAAAAAACATCGATTCGCTACAGGAGGAATTTGTTCACCCCCCGGAGCCGTGTGAAACACTTATTTTTTATGTATGGGCGCATTTTAATTACGTGCTTTTGGACTGATGCATGCAACACACACGGAGGCTCCTGGTGCATTTTAAACAGAGTTTTGAAAGATCAAAGACAATTTTTGTTATTATAACTCCGGAGAGATATGATTGCCTTATATAAAGAAAGAGGTGTAATTAAGTCTTTTATTTACATTGAAATAATGATCAACACACATACATACACCTATAGTAGACACAGAAACTTGTGCGTTATATACGTGCTGTATGTGTTTACATGAATAAATGATGACAGAATTTTCATTTTTGGGTGAATTATCCCTTTAATTTCAGTGACATGTGGCCAGACACTTCAAACCTATATTTTCCTAAAAGAACGAGAGTATCTAATCATCCACGGGCCTTGTCTGAAGTAACCCTGCGTCTTCGTAGCCCCCAGTGCTAAAATGCGCCTCAGTAAAAACCCTGCAATGATCAGAGGCTGAGATTTAATGTTGGGATTGAGGCACCCTGGTTTCTCTCCGCATGGGGTTTACTTCATATTCTGACAGTCTCAAAGATGATGACTTGAATAAAAGAAAAAGCTATCACTCTAGACGAGTGAGACTTCATGAGCGACCATTCTAATTATACACAAGGGACCGGAACAATGACTAGACCATATAATGATGCCATGAATGTACAGTGAGAGAGGAAAAGAAGGAATGGAGACACAGGAAGGGGCACACGTGCATCAGCTGTGGTAGAAAGAGATTTGCACTTTTCCCTGGAGCGGTCTGTCAGATCTGCTCTTCACAGGCAGGCGGAGGCGGCTGATCTGGGTCAGGAGAGACAACTTTGCTCAGTGCTTCTCTCTGCTGGTCTCTCTAACTGAAAACACAAGCGTGTACACATGCAGCTCCATCCTGATATTGAAAGCCTTCATAGTCACTGTATGTCCTGCTCATGATCCTATAATACGGTTATGTGGGTGAACTGGATCCAAAGGAGCGATAACATACAGTCAGCCAATCATTATCGCAAAATAAATCCTGACAGGGTGGATCAGGAAACATTAGCTTGCTTATTACATGGCTATACACTGAAAAAATACTTTGGATCAACTTTTAATTTGTTACAGCCAAATTCACTTATTTCATCCCCCAACCCCAAATTATATTTATGGTTTGGTTCAAATGTAAAATTTTTATTTAAAGGGGTCATAGGATGCCCATTTTCCACAAGTTGATATGATTCTTTAGGGTCTTAATGAAAAAGTCCGGTTGTAAAATAGTTTGTTTTTTAAAATTTTCAATGGGAGTGTAAAAAGACACCTTTTTTACACTGTCAAAAAAACAGCTTATTTTTCAGGCGGCATGCAGATTGGTTGTTAGCATTTTTCCGTCAATGTAATGAGATCTGCGACCCCGCCCCCTCTCTTCCGTTAACCCGCTATCAGATGAGGACCTTGTACTTTAGTGCATTCATCGTGTGAAACTTATCTCATTTATGCCATTATTAGGAAAGGCGATTTGAAAAAACCTTACACTCACTTCTTCTGTAGGTGAAGCTGGATCACGAATGATTCGTGTGAACATAGACGCATTTATGTAGATCACGGGCGCATTCCCTTCAAAAACAAACAAAAATCCACTGCGTCTCCAATTTTCATTATTACATCCAACAGAAGACCTCAATCGCTTAAGAGTCATTCTTGTCTACAACTGCTCCAGCGGTGAAACAATGGTGGACTGATGACAGCTCACTCAGGGTGGGGTCTAAGGTATAGAGCCCAGTCCAGTCTGTGCTGAAAGATACTGTCAATCAAATTATAGTGGGAGGGGCCTGTCGGGTGATGTCACACAGACAGGCATCTGAGATCGGCTCGAATTGAGAAAGGGGTAAAGATTTTAGTAGATTAAAAAAAAAAAAAAACTGGGTGGATTTTTATCATTATAGGCTGGTTGTTTCCTCCCCCGTTTTTTTCCCCTGTTCTTCATTTCTGTAATACACTGCCAACACACATTTCAGTTCAAACAACTAGTGTAAAAGTGCATGTAGCATTATATGACCCCTTTAAAGGTGCAATAGGTGATTGTCTTCAGAAACATTTTTTGTTATGCTGGTTGAAAATCTCCACATCCCGATAGCAATCATTAAGTTAAATGGTCTAAACGCATTCATATATTCTGTGGAAGGCGTAGGACCAAAAAAATGTTCGTCAAATAAACAACACTAGGACCGACCCGAGCGGTTTTTTAATGGGCCTGCCTACCTGCTGTAAAGTTCCAACGTATGTATTTGCAACCTCTGGCCACCCTGTTCGAGTGACAGGATACGTCATCAGCCATTCCATTCCGCTGTGCAGGACAGATGCGAGAACGAGCCATCGGCAGACCAGACAACCATCAACAAACCGATCTTCCTTCCGGTTGTATATACTTTACTAAACTGCATACTATAAAGTTCTTATCACGCGGTGACATTGACACATGATATTAGCCATCCGACCGCGCCTCCACCCCGCTCTGCATATTTTGCATGTCTGGCTTAGTTAACACACCCAATTCAGATAACCAACTCGTTAGAAGTGAGCTACGAGGCTCTGATGAATTGACCTGCTCCTACATAGGTCTGTGCTCCCTACTCCCATGAGCAGGGGAAATCCATTTGTTGACTTCACTTCGGAAAAAAGACGGGAACTTAGAGAAGTGTGAAATAATATACCTCTGTAAACAAATACTATTTAAATTCACGTCTCACACACTTTAATGACCTTTGAATGTAACATGCATGCTCCCTTCGAACTGGAATTATGGCGGATACTCATGCAGGTTGATGTGAAAATGGCGAAAAATGGAATTGGGAAGTGCTGTAGCCGATGTAGTAAGGTTGTCTCTGGTAGTCTGGTATTGGGGTATGTGCTTCAGGGGGCGGGTTTAGACAGCGATGCAGGGGAGGGGGACGTTCGCTCAGGCTCTCAGGCTAAAGTTAGCATTACGATCTCTTCTGCCCTTTAATATAATCAATACATAGTTAGTTTACCAAAGAACAAAAACTGACATTCACCAAAAACTAAAGCTATTATTATAATATTAATATATATATATATATATACAGTGTTATTGGGGAGTAACTATTTAATGTAAAGATTAGTAATTTAATTTTCAAATAAAGTACTTGTACTCAATTACAGTACTGAGAAAAAATGTGTAATGAAATAGTTACTTATGAAACTGTTAAGGATTTACAAGGGGGTTACATCTGCTTTTTCACCCACACCCCGACATTACCGATTTAATTGATTTTCTTTCATAAATGCAGAGGACTGCTCTAAAATATGAAAACACCAATCGTTCAGGATGTTTTCGAACCTTTCTCTCTCTTTTTTCTTCTCGTAGACCTCATTACTTATTCGATAACCCTTTATTCCTATATGGGTTGACGTATAGCTTGCTTCATTGTTTAAAGAGTATCTCTTTTTTTCAGGCATGCTAGATTCTGTGTTACAGGCATTTACTGTCCCAAGTTGGTCATGATTCTTCGGGCTCTTCATGAACGGTCGGCAACATTACTTGTGCGTTTAAATACTAAATTGGGCATGTTAAAACACACCCTTTTTACCTTGCTCGTACACAGCGACTTATTTTGGGGGCAGGTCCTCTTTAAATGCTAATGAGCTCTGCTCACTCGCCCCTTTCTTCTGTGGAAGAGCAACGGCGATTTTCAAATAATCATAAAAAATGTAAAGTGTCAGACTTACTTCTTCTGGAAGTGCAGCTGGATCACAAACAATGGGTACCGATTCATCCTTGAGTTTGAACTTTTTAACAAAACATGCCTTAAACTGTCCCTCATTCAGAAAGCAGTCTGGTGTAAAATGATTCGCGCAGACATATACGAAAATTTAGTGGATTAGTGGCGCAAACATTAACAAATAAACTAATGCACTGTGTCCTCAGTGGCTCTGATGTCGGGAGAAAATTAAGATTATGTTCTTCTACATCACAAAACTATAAAAAACCTGCATTGCTTACAAGACATTGTCGCTATAGCTGCTGGAGCGTGGAGAAAATGATGGGCTTTGTACAACTGACTGAGGGTGAAAATATGCTAATATTGGACAGTACATCAGCAGTTGTGGACGGGGCCTGAACAATATGACATCATACTGCTCATAAAAATCAAAACGGCTTGATAATTGACAGTTTATTTTGGGGGGGATTAAAAACAAAAAGGAGTGATTGGATTTGTATCATTGTAGGGTGGTTGTGTAAACACATTTATGTTCAAACAACATGTAAAAGTGAAATTTGCATCCTATGTCTACTTTAAAACTGAAATACAATCTTAATTCAAGTGAAGAAGGATTCTGAAAGTCTGACAGTAATCAGTGGGTGGATATCTACTTTAAGGTTTACATGGCCTGGTTTACATGTTTGAAATGATAAATCTTATATATGTTATATATAATTTTACTAAATATGTATTATATATGTAAAAGTTAAATGATCTATAAAGTAGAATGTTGACTTAAGATAAAACTGAAAATATTTAGTTAATGTTTAATTTAATTTATGAATAAAACAGGATTATTCATCAAACACCAAAAAATTCACAATAATTTCTGCTGTCAGTAAAGCTAACCAGTGTTCTGCACATTAAAATACTAATTTCTTTTAATTTTGTGTATAGCGAGTGTCGCTTTTAGCCAAACTGAACACAACCAGAAACAATGTATTTCGATTAGACCAATATAAAAATGCACTCAAACTCACTTTGTAGAACAATGCTACTTCAACAATCTACCATTATCCTTAATGTTAGATGCTATTAAAGTCTAAGAGGTCAACGTTCAATTAAAACCTCACAAGAATCCATAAGACATGCAATTTCTAACCTGATAATGAAAATCTGATACTTAGTGATCGACACTGATCCCCTTGAAGGAAAGAAAAACTCTCCAGGTTAAGAGGCAGTAAACACACATATACACACGCAATGTAACTGTGATACACACAGTACAACAATCACACCTCATTTAGGCTATTCAACAGCAACCAAAGTGCAAGGGAAAAAAATTTAAAAAGAGAATATCTCTAAGAGCTTCCTTTAGTACTATGAAAACACGGAACACAATTAAACCAAAAAAGGGTAAAGATGACATAAACTTAAAGCAAGAATGATGAAGAAAAGGAGAATACGAATTGATGGTACCAATCTTTTCCAAAGGCCTACAGCATGTGATAAAAAAGATCATTTAAAGTAGAAAGTCAATGTTAAAGCCCAGTACTTCAAACAACCTGAGAAATTAGTGCATTGCGGAAACGGATGAATCAAAAGAGAGAAGAGACAGCAGTGAGACAGCAATGTTGAAGAGAGACTGATATACAGAGAAAGGGAAAAGAGAGAGATTCACACTGGAACGAATCAAGGCACTCGCTTCAAATGAAGCTGCTGAGCAAATATAGGTCACACATCTCCAGTGGCTAATTTTCTCAGAACCATGCAGCGACACAGAACCACAGAGAGCGTGAGAGGACACACAATTCATGTCACCATGAGGAGGAAAGGATGCTAACACGAATTCTGCTCTGACCTGGGATGCATGTAATAAAGGATGATACAGATTTCCCAACTGACACAACATTTCTCACATCTTTATTCATCAAAAACTTCACAAGAACATCACAAGAATACAAATTATTATTAATCCACCAACAGTGTTAAACAAAACTAGATTATTAGGTGTTGGTGGATGTCAAAGTTAATCTAAATTCAAAAATGAGCATGCAATAAAAATGCATTACTGGCCAATAGAGATAGTAAGACTACTCTCCCCAACAACCCTTTTTAAAAAACAAAACTTTCCCCGCCCCCTCCTTTTTAACACACAAAACACAAACACAACAACCCTTCCCCCCCCCCCCCTGCCCCCCCAAAAAAAAAAAAAAATAAAAAACAAAAAACAAACATACATAATTAACCCCCAAATAATCCTAAATTCTGGTACTATGGTACCAATATATCTTGAGTTCATAACTAGATTCATACTAGAATTTACAGTAGACATAAAAGCAAATACGCCAATACCCAAAATGTAAAATGAGTATGCCAACTTCCTTTCCATTCGATAGTCGATGTTGTTTTACCATTGTTACCCTCTTTTATTGAGTAGTATATTTTGCGTCACATATTCGTCACTCTTGTCTCTGATCATCTGTCCTTTTTTACTTCCCACCCCCCCCCCACCCCATCCACCTCACCCCCCCCCCCCCCCCCCATGCATATCTTTATAAATAGGCTATGTGTTTGGGAGAGACCATTTTGGGTTGCCAAACCAGGTGTCATTGCTTAGATTGACCTCTTGCGACCATGCCACAGTGGCACATTTACATCCTGCAAGCATTTTTGCAAGTAGTTATTTAGTTCAATATTATTAAGTGCACACAGGACACAAAAAATATAAAGGAATTATATAAAGACGAATCTGCCTGGAAATAGCCACAAAAGCACTATCTTTTTGCTTTTATCTTCAAACGTCTAGATACAGTTTCACGCTCTGGTCTTCAGAAAGAAATGTCGTGTGCTGTGGGGGTGGTGTAATCAAATAACATGAGGTTATATTAAAATACAACACAAAATTAAAAATTGATTTGAATGAAAATGCAATTGAAAAATACATTAAAAATATTCATAATATGTTTTTGCTTCAGTTATTAAAAAAGTAGGGATGTGCCAATTATCGAAATATCGCAAATGTACATGTCGCAATTTGCATATCGCTACAGCTTGCAATATTGGGGGCCATGAACAAAAGACAAAGAGAAACATCACCAATGCCCCCAACCTAAAAAATAACAATTGCGTAAATAGACAGTGCCTATGAATTAAAAGAGGAAACCATACCATTATTCAGTTCTAAACTCAAGTTAAAAATGCTTGCATAATGTTAAAAATGATCATTTATGTAATGTAGCGAGGTTGTAAACTACATCACTTTCAACAGTTGTTGTAGGGTGCAGTTCCCCTCCTATTAGAATCAGAATTATGGACCTGAGCTTTATTCACCACTTTAAGTGTGCGCAACACAGGAATGTTGTGGTTTTCAGGAACTCTGGTACCATACATACATACAAAAACCATAATTCTATGAAACCAAGATATGTTAGAGAAGCTTCACAGAACGGACTCTGCAACAGCTGAGTAAAATGTTTAATTTGAGAATGTGCACTTTAAGCATTATGTATTACATATCGAACTTCTGCATATTTAATGCGTTATTGCATATTGCACGTTTCTTCAATATCGCACAGCCCTATTAAAAACCCATCCAAACATTACATTTTATATAAAATAAACCAACACACACACACAATCAGACACACTTTTCAGTTCCCATTGCACGCGTCGTGGCATTCCGCTCTACATTAAATTTTTGATTTGCAGCTATTCTCACAAGTTGTTAACTTTCTCCCACGCGTCTAAGATAGGACGCCGGAGTCGCCCCATCCCAAGGTCAAGGGGCGTTTGCAAAATTGGCTGATTGTGGCCACAGGATGCCAGATTGGGGGGAAATCTGTGGCTGTTAATTTAGCTGTTACATCCCAAACCATTTAAAAAAAGGTGTTTTTGAATAAAACAGTGCTCCAATTAGATATGCTTTATTAGTACTTACAATTTTCTGTATGCGTTCAAATAGATAGAGTTTGAGGATATGTTTTTTGAACTGAGATTTTAAAAAGTGGTGCATAAAAATAGAAACTTCTGTAAAGATGTAGGCCTTCACGTCCAATTCTCATCTGAAGAGAGCTATTATATGGTCAGCACTAATACTTATATATAATCTCTGGCCTACATTAGAAAATTGTCTAGAAAGTAAGTGGGTCCACAACATAATTAGCCTAAGATTTTGTAATATTTTTACAACAATGACACATCTCATAACACGTCTTAATAAACATTTTGGTTTTTCTATAAAATATCAGTCCTTTTTTTTAAAAATCTAGTTCATTCCGAACCACATGCTTGAGATTCTAAAATGTAATACCCAGCACTAGGACCATGGGGTGACCCAGTAACATGCCTCTATTACAATGTTGCTGTGGGGACTGGAGGTGTGGACTGTTGAGTCACCAAAACCTGAACTGTCACCACAGAGCAGACAGCAGAGAAATGGGTGCTAAAAGAGCAGTTTGTGCATGCGTGTTGTGCTTTAAAGGGTCACTGAGCTTTCAGGATCTCAAGAAACACCCCTGGGCTCCTGAGACACTGCTGGGCAATGACACATTAGGATGCTGGGCAGAGATAAGGATATTAGTAGAAGGGTCAAGTCTTGATTTTTTTATGGGGACTTATGTGCTCCACTGCATCTTACACACATTATTACCCCATTTAAAAGGGTAAGCATTACACAACTCTTTTGGGGGATAGTTTGACCTCTGGCCCCTACATTAACACTGACTAAGGCAAGCAATTCACTAAAAACCACTCAAAACACCTAAGAAACTGCATTGGAACCACCTGCCTACCACCTACAACTCCCATCTTAGCAGCCAGTTTTTATGGACAAGAACCAGCTATCTAGTCACACTGATTCTAGCTGATGCATCACAAGTTATCTGAACCACTTGGAAAGACCAGCAATTAGAACCCACATACAGAGACAGATTTCACTGTAAATGCCCCATAAATTAAATGAATGGCCCTTCCAGATAGCAGGCCGTGAAGGATCCAAAGATCAGGTTCTCCTGTTCTGTTGGGCCATCACATAGCCTACTTTCGCAATTTCTTGCTCTTCTATCTAATAAATACAATATCCATAGTGTCTGCATCATCAATTAATGTAATTTACTCACTAAGCCTTGTGTTGGTGCTGTCCACTCTGACACAGATTAAATGCTGACTGCGTAAAACCATTTGAGAGACATAGCATGTGCTCAAGAGGATAAGTGTCTTAACGAGGATGCCATAATTCAGTATTAGATCAAATGCAGGTGTTTTGTGTGCAAAGAGTGTGTGTTTTTAACACAGAGAGATGAGCAATGACCTAATCATCCAATCAAGTAGGATTTGGGCACCTAATTGTACTATAAAATGAAAGAGATAAGCGAAAGAAGCAGACATAAAAATGAAACAAATGGATGAAAAATCTGCTGTGAGGCCAGTCCTGCAGAATACAGATCAGGTAAACAAAACCACCAATGCATTCAGGGTGAAAGGTTTATTATGAGCCCTTGCATATATGTTCCTATCAGACTGAAGGTGAATGCTCTGAATATGGAAATCATCTCAGTTATGCCCGGACAGCCTTGACAACACAGCCAGGCACTGCTTTTTGGAATCAGAGACATTTAATCTCATTCATAACAGACAGTGTAGATGCATGAAACCATTTGTAAAACCTTGCATAGCACCCTTGCAGAAACATCATATCAGAGACCCTGCCTCTGCTTCAACGGGCGAGCCCCTTCCCCCTCACGCGCGCCACAGCCCAGGCGAGCGCGAGACACCGATGCCCGCGACATCACCATAAACTACTGTCAACGTGTCAAATAACGCACTGGCTCCTTTTCATAAAGCACTTGAAAATGATAAACAGTAAACCGACTGTATGTCAACAGAATGACACCGTTATAGGAAGACACAGCATTACAAGCAACATCCTGGGGAACAGCCAATGAGAATTATCCACCGGTTTTTACACCATAAGACTATTGGGGAATTATTTCACACATACAGCGCACAATCTATTATTTTTGCATTGCACATAAAGCACAACAGATGAAATGCCACGTTCCCTCGTTAGAAAATGAGCCCACCTCTGCGAAGAAGGTCTCCATCTTCCCTCAAAGGCTGCAAGAGGATCCAGCTAATCAATCACAAAACTGTAAAGGATTCGAGAAACGTTTGACAAGATGTATGTCTGCTCTGCAACTGCTTTCCATTCACGAATGTTTACGAGGAGCAGGGCGCCGCAATCCTGCGTGAGGTGACAATTCAAACAACTGATGGCGCGACAAGCGGCCGTCGGCAAATAACTGCCGGTGGGAAAAGAAAACGCTCAGGTGTTTGGTTTCTGTAAGTGTCTTTTTTATTTAATCGAAACGCCGGTGTCCAAACACATGCCTCGCTGACTCCGGTGTCTGCACCAGAGCGAATGAGCCAGTGTGCGCTCGCGCATCTCCGGTTGGGCGGCGCACCGCGCGCAAAGACAGCCCCCCCAAGTTCACCTTTTTTTTTTTACCATGCATACCGGTAGTAAGATGACAGAAATGTGCATCGCGGAAATAAACATGACATATATTTCAGCTACATTCTGAATCTACAATAAAGCAAATGGTATCTGATAATCAGTGCGTTGGGATGCGTCAAGCGTGACACACAAGATGAAACACGAATGCGGTATGTATCTTAAATACAGTGCACTATTGAGCAAGATTCATTATCTGAATGATCTGATCAGAAATCCCATGTGCTGGATGTGGTACTGATGCCCCTCTGATGGGTTTCCATGGTAGCACTACGGACACATATTTCTGCATGCGCCATGCACATCTGAAGTGAGACTCATGCAGTGGGTGGAGTAGAGCAGATTCACTCATCAATACACATTTATAGAAGGTGTCGCAGTGTCTGCAGGCTTATTACTCCGAAAAACAAGTTCATATCTGCAGCATCTTGAAACTGCATAAAGTGGCAGTTTGGTTACTCTGCATGAAAGTTAAATAAAGCAGATGGTGGATGTATTAAATCATTAAACTCTTATCTCTCACAGCTTGAGAAACAAAAATTGTAATCCGGATTCTGTAACCAACACAGAACAGACATTGGTGAGCTAAGAAGAACAGTCAAATTGTTTAGTGTCAGTGACAAATAAGGATGTCCAAGATTTCAACTATTTTAAAATGCACATGCATATTAAAAAGTTTTGTACATGTACATGTAAGTGCATGTAATCATTAGTTTAATAATAAAAAAAAGCTTTTGAAATATTTTACAATATAAAAAGCATCATATAACTAACTCTATCATTAAATGGCAATATGATTTTAAGAGACTTGAACACATAGTGAACACAGTGCTTTTTTAAAACATGTTTATAATAGACAAAATGTGTTCTAGTATCTTGGTATAATGTGTTTAGTGTGTTTTTTTTAATGAATGTTTAGGTACAAGCACAAAAAAATGTTCAGTTAAGGGACACAAAGAGCAGGTTTTCCTGTTGAGTTACGAGCCATTTGACTGACACTTTTCATTCAACATCTAATAGCACACTAACTGCAGGAACAGCTTCCCTGGAGCAATGTGGCACTGCATGTCATTCCCAGATGTAAAATACTACATTTATTGAGTGTTATGGTGAGCACTGGGTTACCACTTCCAGGAAATGAACTTATGACATTTATGCCAGACTTTAACTGTTCATGTACTGTTTCTGCCAGGGGTTTTCAACAGCTTATTCTTCTTAAATTATGGGGTTCTACATATATACACAGACAATCTTTTTTCTTTTGGTCAAAATGAACATCTTTGAATACTTTAATTATTTTTCCGTACCCTATTTGAATATGTGTCTTTAGCACTCTAAAAAATGCTGGGTTGTTTCAACCCAACTTTGGGTCAAATATGGACTAACCCAACCATTGGGTTAAATTTTTACATTACATTTTTAACCCAAAAGTTGGGTTAGTCCATATTTGACCCAAAGTTGGGTTGAAACAACCCAGCATTTTTTAGAGTGTAATAACAATCTGTGCTCCAGCTAAATGTAACTTGTAACTGTTTGACAGGCTAAAAAAATCAACAGTTTCATATTCAGAAGGTGTCAGATGAGAAAAGTCTCAGATGATATTCATGACACGCAAGTATGCCTCATCAACAGTACAAAAAAGTATTAAGTATGATTTATACATTGTAGTATGTGTGCTCGAGTCAGATGTACACTAAAGATTGATGTCTGTATCATCTGACAAACAGAAGCTGTGAAGACAACAATGTGAAATCCCTGTGGTCACATACATCACCATCAATGAAAGCCATGCTCATTTTACACCCTAAAGCCCCCCCCCCCCAAAAAAAAGTGAGTGGCACCACTCACTTATGGTCACCACTTATGGCTTTTGGTCATTTGGGAGAAAAGAGGATGAGGTTCACATAATTTTTTGCGACTTTATTTCAGGTGCTCAGATATATGGAACCTTCTTTCTGTCATGAGATAAAAAATAAATAAGGTAATTGCAACTTTTTAATCTCACATTTCAAATTTTATATCTCACAGTTCATACTTTTTATACATTTTTATACACAGAATTGTGAGACAGACATTAGAATTATGAGATGTTAACTCTCAATTGTAGGTTTATAATTTGCAATTCTGAGAAGAAATTCTTATTTGAGAAAAAAAAGAATTGCAAGATGTCAGCTGCAATTGTGCATTTACGTTTTGTCATTTACATTTTTCTCTGAATTGTGAGTTTACATCTCGCATTTCTAAGTTTCTATATCATCATTTTATAATTAGAATTAAGAAATATAAACTCACAGTTGCAAGAAAAAGTCAGAATTGTAAGATAAAAAGCAATAAAAAAAATATTTATTCCATACTGAAAACAGGGCTTCCATACTGATAGCATTAGTATTGACACTGATAGAGTTTTCTGACAAAAATAAATACATTTATGAGCATCCATTTATGCTTGCCAAAACTATCCACTCATGTGATGGCAAGAAGCATGTCTGTGCTCCAGACGGTCAGACTATAGAGCCCAGATGCAGCTTAGTCTACCCAAGTCTGAGCCTCCCCTTCCCAGGCCTCTCTATTGTATCCTCATGCCTGTCACTGGAGGCCCTGGATGTTTTAGGGACCTCCTTGTAAGCGGTGTAGACTGCAGCACACTCTTGCAGTCGCCTCTTTGTCTCCTCCAGCCCTTTATTCCTCGCCTCCCGTTGTGGGACACGGGCTGGGGTCACACCACTGTAACAGAGCCTCACGTTCAGAGGAAGCTTGTCTCTTTTGTTCCATCCTGCTGAATGGGGCTGCTTTATTTTTAAGTGTTGGAGGCAGTTCCACATGGTTCCCCCTACTATCATCACTCTCCCACTGTGACAACTCAATTCAACATGAAAAGGCTTCACTTCTTAATCATTCTCCTGATGCTTTGCTTTCAACAAGCATGTGTTGCATGATGCTCATAAAGTCCACTAAAACAGTAAAACAATAAAACTACAAACTGGGGAGCAAGATCCAGTTGATAGTGCTCCAGGCTCAACTCAGATGAGCAAGAGACAGAGAAAAGTAGAAAACTGAGAGCCGTATCCCAAAAGTGTACTTTGGAATCAAATGTCATTTTAATGTGACATCAATCGGACTCTCAGGGTGATGTCACTGTAAGTGGATAGACAGATGAGAAAAATTTGATACACTAAATGACAAGCCCTGCGGTTGGACCATCACAGATGTGTAATAGGACCAGATTACATTTGCAGGGATTATAGGGTTGTGCATCATTTAGAATTTAATTAACAATTCTTTTAAATTCCACATACTTTCAAATTGAATGTAGAAAATTGAAAGCAGAATTTAGAATGAATACTTAGAATTTAAATTGTTAACAATTATTTTAATTGAGAAAATAATTTAAAATTAAAGTAAACATAGAATACAGAATTCTAATTTAAATGTCTAGAATTAAAAGCGCAAACAGCATGAAACAATTTCAATTTACATTTACATTAGATGATTTTTATAATCAATGCTTTAAATTCCACCTATAGAAATTTGTATTAAGCAAGAACATTTACATTTTTTATTTAATAGAAAACCTACATTTACTTTTAAAAATGAAATGTAATTTAAATTTCTAAAATGAAAATGGAGTAAACAAAAAACATATGCACATAACATAATTTTAATAATCAGTGTTTCAAAATGACACCTATACAGTAGAAATTAGTTTTTACTTTATGTAAACATTACATAAGACCCTTTACATGTATATATAATTTAATAGAAAACATGTTGCATAAATCCCTGTTTAATGATTGAATTGATTTGAATTTAAATTATTTAAATTACAGTCCCCATTTCCCTTTTTCCTCTTTTCTGATTCAAATTCCAATTCAACATCTTGTAGGTGTGGCCAATTAAATTCAAATTCCAACTTGTTAATTGGAAAAGGAGTCATTCTGAATTTTGCCTAAAAATTGTGGAAAAACAGATTTGAGGCTTGACATGTTTGTGAAGCAAAAGACAAAGAGACAAAGACAATCATCATAGCATCTTGGGCACCACTGACAAGTTATGTAACCATAACAACCACGTTGCTATGCCAATAAAATAAGTCTTTTGTTTTGTTTTTTTGTAATGGGGCTGTGATGTTGACTTGAAGTGGCAGTTTTCAGGTATGAAAGGTTGTTGATGAAGGGAGGATTTATTTTCTGTTCTACCGTTCGACTGTCCAAGGTTCCATCCGAGTCACTGCAGGGATGGATTATAGAATTTGTTTCAGTTTTGCAGCCCCATTGAGTTCAGACCAATGGGTTAGGTACCAACACCATTCCAAAGAATGGTGGCATCTGAATAACCCAACTCAGCAATTGGTGCAAGCAATGAGTTGAGAATCAGTTAAACAGCCACAATCTTTTCTGCTCTCTTAAAATCCATTCAGGTTTGAACCTTCTCACTTGAAAATGCCCTCTCCTTTCGGCAGCCCGACGTTTTAGTGCTGAATCAGAAAGTAGTAAAGAAAAACTTGTCGATACTGTTGTTGGTGAGAAACAAACAGATTAGTGTCAATCAAAGACACTAGCCAATAGCCATCACCATAAATCCCTCTGATTCAGTGAATAAAGAGAGGCCTTCGTGTAATGGGATTTTCCTTGATTTGTCTACGGCAGAATAGGAACAGATTATAATCTTACTGCACCCCTTGTAATATAATATCGCTCTCACTCTCCTAGTTCTGTTCAAAAATTGAAATAGCAATGCACACAATTCTGCAGGTTTGTTTTTGTTGAATTACCTAAGATCAGTTGCCTGCAGATCTGTTTATCTCCCTGTGACAATGGTCAAAAAAGACACATTCAGGTATAGGTTTAGACAGAGCACTCTCATGTACATTCATTCCACATGAGAGTACACGAGAGTAGGCGGCTATCATTTAAGCATCAAAAAGTCAAGTCTGACAATTCCCACTTCTCATAGTGGAATAGATATCTAGGAAAGCAAAAGCACATTATTTGTGTTTAAAAAAGGTGATTTGAGAAATGTTTTAAAAATAAACATTCAATACAGAATGTTCACACAATATCAAAAAAAAGAAAAAAAAGATTAATAGGCAAAAAGATGCATTTCAGATGTCTAGATATTGGTTTGGGTCTTTCCAATGCAAGTCTATACACACATTTCATCTTCAGCAAGGCAGATCTGGTCACTTGAAAAACAAAAATGTTTAAAAGGGGTCAGGGGTTTGTTCAGATCCATATCCCAAAGTATAAGCAGTAATAATAGTGACAACTGCTTTGCCAAGCACCACTGACAAGCAAAGTTCTGATATTTTGATGGAAATGTAGACATTTTAGAGAAATAGCCAGTGCACTTCTTCACCATTGATCTCGGATAAATCAATAGCCATTATTGAGCTAGACAGCCACGAGACTGTAAATCCTAAAGTTAAGTGCTGGGTGTTGTGTCTGGTTCTGCAATAGACAGAGAGGGTGTATTTTATGATGTCAGAAATCATTTTTATTGATCGCCACATGGTGAGTTTGTAAAAAAACCTGCAATGCTTTTAGATTTGTTTCATTTTACCTTAAAACTTACCTTTTTGTAAATAAATAAAGTGCAATGGTTATGCATTTCCATGCCTTTCATTTACTTCATATACTTAATAAATACACTAAAACATCAATACAAAATATTTCTTGCACATGCATAAAAGATAAACAACTCTATTCTCAATTCTAGCTTGCGCTAAAGTGTACAGTATGTGTGTGATCTAAAACTAAAACTGGTCCACAGGAAGAACATCCTTGGGAAAATGAATATGTTTATTGTGTTTACAGAGAGCTATGAGGAAGGAATCAAGTTGAGAGTCCTTGGATCATCACAGGACTTAAGATGATTGTGAACAGAAAGTGAGTGGATTTATGATTTAATTAAAGTTATGAAGCACTATGACCAAGACAGAGAGTGTGTGATTCAGGTGCGAAAAAAAAAAATCTATCTGTGTATTTACTGGACTGTTAGAATGCATTACCAAGGATCTGCCATTAAAGATGTTGCTTCTTTGCAGAGTCAAACTGTAATAAACCACCCTGAAAGACAAAAACACACACTTCAGTACATCTTCACTTCATTCCCATGCCAAATCCAAGATTATCCAATCTTTCAAATTTATTACAAAAAGAGGAATCTGCCCGCCAGCATACGCTCTCTTCTGTTATCCCTCAATACTGAAATGAATGTTTGTCCTATAAATTCATGTATGCACCTTAATCCTCTTCAATCCTTAATATGAAAATGCCTGAAGCATAACACAGTAAAGCCCTGTGACATATAAAGCATATCTCTCCCTCACAAACATCCACACACTGTTCTCCACAGACAACAGGAAATGGTACATGTGGTGTTTCAGCCTCTTCACGACCTGCACCAGAGAGAAGGGCCCGAGTCTACATCAGATTAACTGTACTGTAACTATTTTCATGTTACTAAAATGTATTTTTAATTTGCTATTAATGTGTTTTTTTTCTTCAGTTTCACTAGTCCATATTCATAGGTAGAGTTTACTTCTTTTAAGTGTTGTAATTACTTTTTAAACTTCTAATATCTGTTAAGACTAACAACAGCCAAAAAAATCAGTGGGTACAGGTACATTTTTAGTAACGTGCACATAGTATTCAAATAATGTGTGAATATTGAAGTAACACAGAAGTCTAAGAGAGAGAAAGAAAGAGGATAAATATCTAAATTAATAAGGTTAAAAAGTAACATTTTAGCTGATCTATTAATTTTATCCTGATGAAGATGAAAACATGAATTGCTCTTTTTGTAATTTCTTTTACTAAAACTTGTTTTGGTATTGTAAATACATTACATTTTAGTTGGACATTCTTGAATATATTGCTTCGCAAACATTTTTTGCTTTTAAATTGATTTTCCTGAATATAGAATAAGAAATGGCATTGTTTTTCTTATTAACACATTATTTCTGTTAGCCATGCATAGGCACCATATTCATAAATATACATTTGCATATTGAAATCATATTTGTTGTGATGGAACTTCTATGACACTTTAACTTATTTTTGGTGTGCTTTGATTGTTTATGCACCTTCTGAACTCTGTTTAGTTATTCTATTTAGTGCATGATCAGAAATCTTATAATATCAATTCACAAAATATTTAACTCTACCCATGAAAATAAGATGTCTAATTAAAGAAACAATGATAAAATAATGAAATAATTTTTCTTTCTTTCTGCTTTGATGCTAATTAACCAGCTAAGCTAACAAGTTACTTATAAAAATATCCAATGTCATTGGTAATAGAAATATGATAATGCCACATAAAACACAAAGATATATTATGGCTGAAAGTTATTAAATAATGCATTGGTATATTTAAATGAATAAATATATATCTACTTTCTAGTTTGTTCTTAACACTGAAAAACTGCACAATACTTCTAGTGGTTGTGATAGATGCAGAAGGAAAGAGTATGTGTGTATAGATGCATATGGTTCTCACCCAGCAGCCAGCATGAGTTCAATTTAATTAAGGGTCCCCAGAGGAATGACTTCATCTCTGAACAAGAGGGGTCTCCACTTACCCCCATTTCCTTCCTTCCTCCTGTCAATCCCAGAACGACAGAATTTCATCTGAATCAGTCCTCAATATCACTAATGCATGGACCAAAGGTCAACATGGGACAATCATGCAGAAATGCAACCACAAGCACAAATCCTGTTTCTCATCCAGTGTGTTAAATGCTGGTGCTGCTGCAAACACAACTACAGCACTTGTCTAAAGGTACTGCAATTTTCTTGATCCAATTTTCTTCATGCAATAACAAATTAAGGTTGAATTTGAGGTAAATTAATATGTCATTTAATAAAACCACATGTAACTACAATGAGAATCCCTGAGTTGCTATAAAAGTGATTTGAATAAATTGGAAATGGTACACTCATGGACAAGATGGTTATATTTGATTAAAGTTGTTGTAAACTATGTTAGCTGTTAAGGACCAGGCTTAGACACACTCCCTATTCATACAGTTTATTATAGTATTTCTTTTATTTATTGTTTGTTTGTTTGTGTTGTACTATAAGTTTAACTCTGGTTAAAGAGGCCCACTTTCTCACGACCCCGAGGCTTTGGCTGGCATAATATGGCATTTTTACCTGCCAAGCAGAAGTAAAGCAAGCTCAGAGAGTGTACCTGTTTTTAAGAGTTTACAAGCTCTCAAGCTCCCTTCAGCGATAAAAAGCTTTCGTCTTGCTTCTTTTTTTTCACACCGTCACATTGACACGTTCTGAAATTACGACTTTCAGTATATGAACTGCCTACTGTGAACGTGCAAAATTATTGGCAGGGAGAAAGCTCTTTTGATTGGCTAACAAAACAAAACAAAAAAAAGTCACATATTCCTCAAAATATCTCATACATGTTTGGAACAATTTGAGAGTAAGGAAATGATTTTTGGGTGATATTTACATGATTTTTTTAATCTAAACTAATTTTTGCATAGTTTTATTTTTTAAAAGTATATTTCCTTAGGGTGTATCTTTATCTTTCAAGTAGTATCTTTGAAAAGATCAATCTTCTTGCATCCTCCAGATTAAGTTAGCCTGCTCCAAATAATGATTATGAAGGCTGGATTTAGTTGAACGACTGATCAAAACCAGCCTTCCTATAAAACAATCAACAGATCTACGGGGCTGCAGTGATGTTGTCCTCATCATAATATTTTGAGAAAACAGTAATCACATCTATGTGTATAAAAGATTGGGCTGTGTTGGATTGTGTGGCAATAGTGGTAGCCTCATTGACACCTTTTCGTCACTGCTTGTTGTGTGCCTGTATATCCCTCTCCATTCCGAGTTATATGGTCATATGGCAGACATTTAATTACATTAAATATGTAAACAAATTAACCTGAAAGAGAAAGATATGGGCTATGGTGTGCATGGTGTATACTTATGCTGTACTGAAGTGGAATAATATTGTCCTTTTGAATACATCATAAAATATACATAGCCAGCCTACACACTCCTTCTTGTTACTCCATCTTTAAAAAATAACATAGCCTGTCCTGACTAAATTAAAGTTGTCCTTACACAGCCAAGTTAAGGCTGCTCTATGCCTGCTCAAAATTATGAGTAAAGATGTAATGCCACATGAAAGCCTGATTAAATAATGCCTGTCACCGATCCACCTGAGCTCCTCTCAACGCATACAGTTAACATTTGTAGCTTGCTGTGAAATGTATTTATGCAACTCTGATCAGCATTATAACAGTTCTGTGTAAAGACAACCTAAATCTACTTACCTTCAGGAAGTGCGGTCTGTGCCCCTTTCAGTGTAAATTTTGGCTTTTATTACACTCGCTTTTTCTTTGGCTGAACTTTATTTAAGGAACATAATTTGAATTTAAACATTATTTCAGCATGCGCTCTATTTGCAGTTACTTTGCAAACAAGCTTGACTACTATTGATCTACGGGTCTACCGTTTCCTTTCCAAACTCATATTAGGACACTAGCAGGACTTGGTTGCAACATTCAATTCATGTTTGATGCAACAACAAGTCACACGGGGGAGCATTGTATAGCATCTGTATTTGCGAACTGTTGCCATGACCATTCAATGTTTCTTCATTCATAGTGTACTGACGGTTGTTGAATATTTTCTGCCATATCTGTCCCATCACACTAGGACTGTCACAATAACCCTTCTGACCATTTTAATGTTTCTGCATTACTTAAAATCTTTTTGTTTTTAAAAGATCCCGGCCACTGTGGCCTATTTTTTGCTCCATTAGATATTTCCGTCGTACTGAACCGGGGAACTCCAATGTCATTGTACCTAATAGGGCTAATAGTTTAGCTTCAGCTACATCGCGAATATGGACACATCTGGAGAGGTAAGCCCAACTTTACCTTATGTTTCTTTATAAATTAATTTGTTTTGCTAAGCATATATTATTATATACTGCAATTATGTTTATCCATTAGAATTATATATTTTAAATTCTTATTCTGTTCTGATACGGTTAAATTTAAAGGATTTGTTGTAAAGTGAGGGGAACTAAATTATCCTATAGTGTTTATAATGTTGGTACATTATAACATTATTAGGCCTGACGTTATTATTTCTGAAAATGCAATTTATACGAGTTGTATCTTTTTTTTTATTTTCCTCAAAAAAAATTTTTTATTGTGTTTTTAAAAGCATGAGGCAAACGAAAATATGCGATTAATCTGTTAACATTTGTTACTGTGGGTTAACAAATTTACATTAGTAGCTATTCTTATGCTTGGCTTCACAGACAGCAACAGAGTCTGGGACAAATCTGCTTTACATTCACTTCTGGCTTTTTTCTGAGTGCAAATGTTTGGTTTTTGTATGTTTATTGGTGTGGTTGTTATGTACGAGTGGTGGATTAGAGGAATACGAGACAAAAAGATGGCCAGACAGCGTGTTGGGGTATTGTCTAGCCACACCATTACGTGAGGGGCGCGTACACGCGTACCCATCTATTATTAAAATTCAAGTTGAAATGGCATCATGCGCTACAGTAATGTGTGCGTGTGTGTATAGGTGTAACCATGCGCATGTTCTTCGCAATAGTCATTATATATCCTCCTATAGTCCTGAGACAAGCCAAAAACATAACAAGCGCAGCTGCCAGTAGGATTTGGGTAATGCTGGCTCGTGGCTGAACACGTGAAAATCGTCCGATCCATGGGCATTCAAATTACCTATGGTGGACGAGTACACCCAATTCATACATCAACAGTCCTATTATTTTGAATTAAAGTTAGTACATAGTAACTCATACAATCACTTACCTTGTATTTACATCGCGCAGTTTCATAGTATATTGTCTCTATCGCACCAGTAAATTCATATAAACACCACCAAAACGATTTGTTGCGCAGCGTGTGTGTGGTGGTGTGGGAAGGAGAGAGAGAGAGAGAGAGAGATAAGAGAGAGAGAGAGGAGAGAGAGAGAGAGACAGCGTGTCCATCACAGTATGAGTCCGAGCTTTTCTTAACCGCAGCTGTGTTACTGGCTCATTGTCGGCGTGTATGTGTCTATTCCCCTTTCGGGCTTTGAACTGATGGTAAAACTAATGACCTTATTTACTGTCTTTACATTTATTTTGAAAGCTGAAGCTCGCTATTATGGTAAGGTACATTTCCGACGATTGTTTGCGGTGTTCGGCCAATCACAATGCAACTGGGTCAGCTGGCCAATCACAGCACACTGCGCTTGTCGAAGGGGGGACCTTTGTAGAAACAAGCGTTTTGAGAGAGGCGGGCTAGAGGACCTACAGTAAGTACATTTGAAAAATAGTGTTTGTTGAACATTCAAGCATGTCACCATATTCTGTTTACACCAACTACACCCAATACTGATCTTTAAAAAAATCATTATAGGACCCTTGACTGTTAAGACTTTTGCCTTGATTAATTTTATTTGTGTTTGTTGTGGTTCTGTTTTCAATTTGTCAATTAAGTTTCTTATATTCAAATGGTAATATTATGTATTATGTTTTTTTTTGTGTAACCGCTAAAAAAAATGCCATAAAAATAAAGGCTTATTATGAAACACTGAACTAAAAAATCGCTTACCAACCAACAAACATTTTATGGAGCCAGAATGATCTCAATAATAATTCACACAAAAGACGTGATGCACACATGCCGTAACCCAATTCACATGCATAAGAAATAATTCACAAAAAAAATATATATTCACAAAAACCAATTCACATGCAAAAAATAAGAATATATATTCATAGAATACGTTTCACAAATGCAAAACACAATCCACAGATCTACAACTGTGTACACAATTTTTGAATGTTTAAAATTCACGAGTTTATCACTTTGTGAGCGTGTGAATGGAATCGTATGGATCCCGTTTCTATGGAAGCCCGTTGCCATTTTCTGCCACATCTGTTTCTTGTACTTGACCCCCCAATTATACTAACTTCTTCATGTATTGAGTCAATAATAATGAAAACTTTCTCAAATTTATGCATCTTATATCGCTTATATTGAGCAACTTTCTCATACGTAATTGATTTATTTCTCGTAAGAATGAGTAACTTCTCTCGTAGCTTAATTCATTGTAGGTTTGTTTCTGGAATAATCCTTCTGCTCTGACTGTCGTCTTTCGATTTATAATGACCTTCTATAGTTCTCGTATCTTGATGAAACTTTCTCGTAAAATGTTAGTTCTCTCGTAATACTGATAAACTTTCTCGTTTATCTGAGAATTTTCTCGTAATAAGATTGTTTTCTCGGTATTGGAGAAACTTTCGCGTAAGATGGTTAGTTTCTCGTATATAATGAGAAAACTTCTCGGAATAATGATTTAGGGTTCTCGTATATGAGAAAATTTCTCGTAATAATGCTTTAGTTTCTCGTTAAATAAGAGAAACTTTCTCGAATAATGAGAACGTTCCCTGTAATAGGAGTAAACTTTCCTTATATTGAGAAACTTTCTCGTAATAATGACTGTTTCTCGTAATAATGAGAAACTTTCTCGTAATTATGACTTAGTTTCTCGTAATATTGAGAAACTTTCTCGTAATAATGATTCGTTTCTCGTTATATTGCAGAAACTTCTCGAATAATGATTTAGTTTCTCGTAATAATGACTTAGTTTCTCGTAATGAGAAACTTTCTTGTAATAATGAGAAACTTTCTCGTTATATTGAGAAACTTTCTCATAATAATGAGAAACTTTCTCGTAATAATTACTTAAGTTCTCGTTATATTGAGAAACTTTCTCATAATAATGAATTAGTTTCTCGTAATAATGATTTAGTTTCTCTTATATTGAGAAACTATTCGCGTAATAATGATTATTTCTCATAATGATTAGTTTTCTCGTTATATGGAACTTTCTCGTATCATGATTGGTTATTTCTCGTTATATTGAAGAAACTTTCTCGTAATCTTAGTTAGTTTCTCGTAATACTGAAAACTTTCTCGTAATAATGAAAACTTTCTCGGTATGATTGAGAACGTTCTCGAATATTGAGAAACTTTCTCGGAATAATGATGTTAGTTTCTCGTTATAGGGAACTTTCTCTATATGATTTAGTTTCTCGGAAGAATGAGAAACTTTCTCGTAATCATGCGAAACATTCTCGTTATTTGAAAACTTTCTCGTAATAATGACTTAGTTTCTCGTGATAATGATAAACTTTCTCGTAATAATGATAAACTTTCTCGTAATTACTTATTTTCTCGTAATAATGATAAACTTTCTCGTAATTACTTATTTTCTCGTAATAATGATAAACTTTCTTGTAATAATGACTTAGTTCCTCGTTATATTGAGAAACTTTCTCGGAATACAATGACATGTTTTTTTTTTTTTTTTTTTTTTTTTTTTTGTTTTTTATTTCTCGTAATAAATGAGAAACTTTCTCGTAATAACTGCCTTATTTTCTCATAATAATGACTTATTTTCTTGTAATAATGACTTAGTTTCTCGTAATATTGAGAAACTTTCTCGTAATAATGACTTAGTTTCTCGTAATATTGAGAAACTTTCTCGTAATAATGACTTAGTTTCTCGTTATATTGAGAAACTTTCTCGTAATAATGACTTATTTTCTCATAATAATGAGAAACTTTCTCGTAATAATGACTTAGTTTCTCGTAATAATGAGAAACCTTCTCGAAATAATGACTTAGTATCTCATAATAATAAGAAACTTTCTCGAAATAATGACTTAACATCTCGTAATAATGAGAAACTTTCTCATAATAATGACTTATTCTCTCATAATAATGAGAAACTTTCTCAAAATAATGACTTAGTATCTCGTTATAATCCTGTGAAGAAACTTCTCTATATGACTTAGTTTTTTCTCGTTATATTGAAAACTTTTCTCGTAATGATTTAGCCTAATCCACAAAAAAAAGACTTACTCGACGCATGCGCAACGCAAGAGTGACAGCACGCTAGCGACATCTGTTGGTCAAAGCCATGCAGGCACACCGCTAACATGTAGTCTTTTGTGTAATAGTTACTCTGCCAGATAGTTGGCTTCAAACATTCCAGACCAATATTTCAGTTAAGAAATCCAGGCATTTTATGAAGAAATGAAAGCCATTACACATATAAACTTAATTTATAGATGTGTATTTCGATGATGATTTAGTTTTATTAGCTGTCCCTTTCATGTATCACATGCAATGTTCATACAGTAAGCCATCTCATTTCAAAAGCACAAAGCATCGTTGTTCGTTACCACGGCAACCGCTTGGTCTTCAGCGTCCCGCTTCTTGCAGGACAAACGCTTAACGTAATAATGATTTAGTTTTCTCGTTATATTGAAAACTTCTCGTAATAATGATTTAGTTTCTCGTAATAATGAGAAACTTTCTCGTAATAATGATTTAGTTTCTCGTTATATTGAGAAACTTTCTCGTAATAATGAGAAACGTTCTCGTTATATTGAGAAACTTTCTCGTATTAATGACTTAGTTTATCGTAATAATGACTTACTTTCTCATAATAATGAGAAACTTTCTCGTAAAAATGACTTGTATCTCGTAAATGAGATCTTTCTCGTAATAATGACTTAGTTTCTCGAAATAATTACTTATTTTCTTTTAATAATGACTTAGTTTCTCGTAATAATGAGAAACTTTCTCGTAATAATGACTTAGTATCTCGTAATAATGAGAAACTTTCTCGTAATAATGACTTAGTTTCTCGTAATATTGAGAAACTTTCTCGTAATAATGATTTAGTTTCTCGTTATATTGAGAAACTTTTTCGTAATAATTACTTAGTTTCTCATTATATTGAGAAACTTTCTCGTAATGACTTAGTTTCTCGTAATAATGAATTATTTTCTCGTAATAATGACTTAGTTTCTCGTTATAATGAGAAACTTTCTCGTAATAATGATTTAGTTTCTTGTTATATTGAGAAACTTTCTCGTAATAATGATTTAGTTTCTCGTTATATTGAGAAACTTTCTCGTAATAATTACTTAGTTTCTCGTTATAATGACTTAGTTTCTCGTTATAATTAGAAACTTTCTCGTAATAATGACTTAGTATCTCGAAATAATGAGAAAATTTCTCGTAATAATGACTTAGTTTCTCTCATAATAATGAGAAACTTTCTCGAAATAAAGACTTACTTAGTTTCTCATTATTATGACTTAGTTTCTCGTTATAATGACTTAGTTTCTCGTTATATTGAGAAACTTTCTCGTAATAATTACTTAGTTTCTCGTAATAATGAGAAACTTTCTCGTAATAATGACTTAGTTTCTCGTAATAATGACTTATTTCCTCATAATAATGACTTAGTTTCTCGTTATATTGAGAAATTTTCTCGTAATAATGATTTAGTTTCTCGTAATAATGAGAAACATTCTCGTAATGATTTAGCCTAATCCACAAAAAAAAGACTTACTCGACGCATGCACAACACAAGAGTGACAGCACGCTAGCGCCATCTATTGGTCAAAGCCATGCAGGAACACCGCAAACATTGCTTTGTTCTGTATAGTTACTCTGCCAGATAGTTGGCTTCAAACATTCCAGACCAATATTTCAGTTAAGAAATCCAGGCGTTTTATGAAGAAATGAAAGCCATTACAGATTACACATATAAACTTAATTTATAGATGTCTATTTCGATGATTTATTAGTTTTATTATCTGTCCCTTTCATGCATCACATGCAATATTCATACAGTAAGCCATCTCATTTCAAAAGCACAAAGCATCATTGTTCGTTACCACGGCAACCGCTTGGTCTTCAGCGTCCCGCTTCTTGCAGGACAAACGCTTAACGTAATAATGATTTAGTTTCTCGTTATAATAATGACTTAGTTTCTCGTAATAATGACTTATTTTCTCTTAATAATGACTTATTTTCTCGTAATATTGAGAAACTTCCTCATAATATTTGAGAAACTTTCTCGTAATAATGAGCAACTTTCTCGTATAATTAAAAACTTTCGCGTATAATGAAACCGTTCTTGTTATATTGAGAACTTTCTCGTAATAATGATAATACTTTTCTCGGTAATAATGCTTAGTATCTCGTCCTATATGAGAACTTTCTCGTATATGAACTTATTTTCCTCATATGATAACTTCTCGTAATAATGACTTAATTTCTCGTAATATTGAGAAACTTTCTCGTAATAATAACTTATTTTCTCATAATAAGAGAAACTTTCTCGTATATGACTTTAGTTTCTCTGTAATATGAAAACTTATGAGATAATAAGACTTAGTTTCTCGTTATATTTAGAAACTTTCTCGTAATAATGACTTATTTTCTCTTAATAATGAGAAACTTTCTCAAAATTTTGACTTAGTATCTCGTTATAATGAGAACATTTCTCGTAATAATGACTTAGTTTCTCGTAATAATGAATTATTTTCTCGTAATAATGACTTAGTTTCTCTTTATATTGAGAAACTTTCTCGTAATAATGATTTAGTATCTCGTTATAATGAGAACTTTCTCATAATAATGACTTATTTCTCGTAATAATGAGAAACTTTCTCGTAATAATGAGAAACTTTCTCGTAATAAGGACTTAGTATCTCGTGAATAATGAAAACGTTCTCGTATAATGACTTAGTTTCTCGTAATTATGACTTATTTTCTCGTAATTATGACTTAGTTTCTCGTTATATTGAGAACCTTTCTCGTAATAATGAATTATTTTCTCGTAATAATGACTTAGTTTCTCGTGATAATGACTTATTTTCTCATAATAATGAGAAACTTTCTCGTAATAATGACTTAGTTTCTCGTTATATTGAGAAACTTTCTCATAATAATGACTTAGTTTCTCGTTATAATTAGAAACTTTCTCGTAATAATTACTTATTTTCTCATAATAATTACTTATTTTCTCATAATAATGACTTAGCCTAATCCACAAAAAAAAAGACTTACTCGCGCCTGCTCAAGTTCGCAATAGTGACAGCACGCCTAGCGACTCTTTTCAAAGCCATGCAGGCACCCCGTAACTGTAAATTCTGGTTGTGTAATAGTTACGCTGCCAGATAGTTATGGCTTCAAACATTCCAGACCAATATTTCAGTTAAGAAATCCAGGCATTTTATGAAGAAATGAAAGCCATTACACATATAAACTTAATTTATAGATGTCTATTTCGATGATTTATTAGTTTTATTATCTGTCCCTTTCATGCATCACATGCAATATTCATACAGTAAGCCATCTCATTTCAAAAGCACAAAGCATCATTGTTCGTTACCACGGCAACCGCTTGGTCTTCAGCGTCCCGCTTCTTGCAGGACAAACGCTTAACGTAATAATGATTTAGTTTCTCGTTATATTGAGAAACTTTCTCGTAATAAGATGTTAGTTTCTCGTAATATGAGAACTTTCTCGTAATAATGAAAACGTCTCCCTGTGTATGAAATGTGCTATACCAATAAACTTGCCTTGCCTTGCCTTGCCTTCCATAATATTTTTATATTTTATCTGTATTGATTTATTTATTTTATTACAAGACATTAAGTACATTTACACCTATATTAAACTGGGATTGGAATCATCATTACATGTCATCAACAAAACTGATATTCATATAACATCTCCCTCTTTAAGCTGCTGAAAAAAATTTAAATAAATAAAAAACAAACTTTAATTTAATCTTCAGATACCTTGCATTGAGGAGTTTTAATGTCTGCCTTTTAACTTGTCTAACATAACATTTTTCTACATGTCTCCTTATCATGAGAAAGGTTAGGCAGTTAATTTGATATATTGGATAGAATCTGATCGCATGTATATTTACTGTGTGTCACAAGGTGTCAGAATATTGTCTCGGAATTCACTGGCAAAAGCTCTTTCATTGCACAATGATACTGTCAGGGTTCTGGACTGTCTGTGTGCGTTTTGCTCCCAGTGATACAGTTTCTCCTCGTGTTAATTTGATTCCAGCTGTGTCTATTTTGTCCCTCATTATCCTGTGTTTATAAGCCCCAGTCTGTTCAGTTAGTGTTTGTCGGGTCTACCAGTGATGTACGTGTGTCTATCTCCTTCCCTGTGTTGGCTACTATAAAGACTTTTTCGATTATCGCTCCGTGTTTCCTTCTGGCATCGTAACGTTACAGATACCTTGTGCGATAAGAAACACATTGTACCTCTCATAACCCTGAGGGAAAAAACAGCCTGGTTAGATGGTCTGGACTGGATTTAGAGGCATTTTGGAAACTTTTCAAGGGGTCAGAATGGGAGACCAGTTAAATCACCTTAAACCAGTCCAGCAAACCACCTTCCACCTTAAGCTGTTTTAGAGTGTACTTTTCATCTGGCCTGTTTCCAAACCTGCTAAAATGACTGAAAACCTTTGTGAGGGTACAGTATTTACACTTACTGTTGGTTAAATGTTTTTACTGGATAATGATCCTGAAAAATTCAATCACAAATGTCATCCAAAATGACGTCAGGATCTGGTTTGAAGATGCATTTCGAGAAAGTGTAAATGCATCTGGTTGTTGATGCATAAACTAATGTTGATATACAAATGTTTGGGAGTCCCACAATCCACACATGAGTGAGCAATGGATGAAACACATGATGGAGCAACCATGAAACTGGATCATTAACTACCATATGGGGAGAAGAAAGCAACAGACAACAGACAATTCCACTGTACCTCATTAGCATCATCACAGAAGGGAACTACAGTTGGGGTGTCATTATCACAACATTGTTACCAATTCCGCCCCCCCCCCTAAAAGTAGTACGGAGACAACAGTCAAGTCATGGTTGACGAAGTAAATATCATAGAATATGTTTTAAAATGTAATTTCCAATCAAGCTTTCATTTTATCTGAAATTTTGTTCAAAAGTTTGGAGTCAGTACTGGAATTTTTTTGCAAGACATTTCTTATGCTCACCAAAGCTGCATTTAATTGATGAAAATCAGTAAAAGCTGTAATATTGTGAAATATTACCATGATTAAAAATAACTGTTTTTTATATATATATTTTATTCCTGTGATATTAAAGCTGAATTTTCAGCATCAGTACTCAGTCTTCGGTGTCACGTGATCCTTCAGAAATCATAATAATTTTCTGATTTGCTGCTCAAGAAACATTTTTCTTATTTTTATTACTGATTATATTTGTATTTCTTATTTATTATATTTTTGTTGTATCAAATATCTTTTATTACATGTCGTGTCAGTGTCTTTCCTGTCACTTTTATGCATCTTTGCTAATTAAAAAAAAATAATAGCTTTTACTGACCCCATCTTAGACAAAATAAATCTTTAAAAAATTAATTTATCATAAACACATATACTGATTTTAAGAAGATATGGACATCACACTGTGGTTGAGATTTTCATAATGCCAGAACTATTACGTGATATATTTATTGGTCTGCAGGACAGTGTTGAGGACAAATTAACCAGCTAGTGAGAGTGTGAAAAGTGTTTTAAGAGACTTAATTTTCCAGAAGTCCTCAGAGGCAAAAGAGCCCATAGTTGAAGAAACACCCACATATGAGTCAAAAACAACACTGATGATTAAATACCATCCAAACAACGATCTCACTGTCAAACTATTACCTAAAGCCCACTCATTCCCCAGACATGATGAATGGCACAGGTAGAGAGTAATTTAGCTAAGTGCAACACCAACTGATATTGAGGTTTTAAACTTCACAGTGATTTACTAATCTTGTTAATTACGCACACACACATACAGTACACAACACACTGACTCCTGGACAAATTAGAAATGATTACTAGTTTGTATTACCCCCATGTGCAGTTTATTTATAAAGATCATTTGTCTGTTAACATTTTTAAGAGCGCCCTCATCATTAAGCATGTCCAGCTTTTATTTGGGGTTGTGCTGAAGTGTATTGCACTCTAACAAACGATCAGCTAGAAACACTCAATAATTTTTCAGTTATTTATGAATTCATTACAACTGCTTTCACCTGTTCCCAATAAACTCCTGTGCCTGTGTGCACTTATAAACATGAAATATCATGTCTCAGTCAACGGGTCAAGCAGAGTTGAATTAATCAGAGCAAAGCAAATATGATCACGTCAAATAATCACAACAGAAAGTGGGGCGATCGAAGGGAGAGAGAGTTCTCAAACTAGTTTCAGGGTTATTA
>JADLZN010006746.1:0-43538 GCA_018155175.1 Sinocyclocheilus anophthalmus
TACTTTTTTTTTTTTTTGTGTGTGTGTGTGTGTGTGTGGTCGTCCTGTAAGTGTGTAGATCATAGTAAGTGTGCGTGTGTATCAAAAAAGTAACGCACTGGTGGTGTGTGATGCGCGAGCGCGCGCGTGTCTTGGTGTGTGTTTGTGCGCGAGCGGAAAAACAGAACATGAATGTGTGTTTCCCCAGTTGGTCTGTCAGGTGTGTGTGTGTGCGTAATCCGTGCAGTTGTGTGTGTGTTTGGCCTGTTTGGGTCCTATTACGTGTGGTGGGGGTCTGCATAATGTGTGTTGCTTGAATGTGTGGGAGGTCTGCTAAGTGTAAAAAAAGTATGGGCTGTGTATGTGTGGTGTGTAATGTAGTGTCTAAGTGTGTGTGAATGGTGTCTAGTGTGTGTGGATTATAATAAGTGTGTTTCTGTATATGTGTGTGTGTCTGTAAGTTTGTGTGTGTGGTTGTTTGTCTGTGAAATAGGGTCGCAGAATAAGATAAATTAGACAAAATACAATTAAGTAGAAATGTGCTCTATTATAAGTGGGGTGTTGTGTGTGAATTCGGTGTAGATCTGTAAGTGGTGCTGGTAGTGTGTGTGTGCTGAGTCGGTGCTGCAGTGTCTGGTAAGTGTGTAAAAAGGGTCTGAATAAATAATGTGTGTGTGTGTGTTTATTGTCTGTATATGTTTGTCTGTGTCCACTGTTAAGGGTCCTGCTGTTTCAGTAGGGGTATTGTGTATATATCATGTAAATGTGTGTGTGGTGTGTTTGTCTGTGTGTGGGCGTGTTCTTTACGTGTGAATAGGTCTGTAAAGTGTGTGTGTGTTGTGTGGTGTGTACTCTGTAAGGTGCAGTGTAATACTGTGTGTGTAGTGTGTCTGATAAGTGTGTGTGTGGTGTGTCTGAAGTGTGTGTGGGATGTGTGTGTGAATAGTCTTACGTGTGGTGTGTATGGTGTAGAAATTTCGTAAATGTGTAGTGTGTGTGTGTGTTGTCCTGTGTGTGTGCAAAATGTAGTCTTTAAGATGAATGTTAAAAATCTGTAAGGGATAGAATGTGTTACTTAAATTTATTAGTCTCGTGCTTATCCTCGTTTATTTGACCCACCACCCCATAAATAAAATAAAGTATAGACAGGCAGGCCAAGACGCAGGAAATCATAGTGAGAGTATTACCTCGTTACATATGCAATTTTCACCTGTATAATTAATTTTATTAATGTTGAATATAGTTTTTGTATTATATTGTGCTTTTTTATGTATTTAATAAACTATTATTTAAAACTCGAATTAATATTTTGACACTTTATGTAGACAGCGTACATTGTCTCTACGCTGTCTGTGAAATAGAACAACACAGGTACCAATGAACCACCTGGTTCTGGGATCACTAAAATGCTCAGTAACGTACAGAACGTGATCGTTGAATGTATGGTGTACGCAGGGTGGGTGATGTGTTGTATCCATTGGTTATATGGAATTCCACTTTCTCTTTCCGGCTATAGTCCATCACAAGTCTAAGCGCAGCTTCAGCTCTGGCATCATAATCCGACATTGATTCATGGCGTCTGCTGTATGATGTGTGATGTTTGTCGGCAAAGATGGGGTGTAGACACACATAAACCGGTCTGAGGTGTATAGTCAGAACCAGGTCATGCAAAAGTCTAAGTAGGAATCAGACGTTGGGTTTGCCGTCTCCGAACAACCCTTTCTGGATTTTTGCTTCTTTGTTCCGGCTCTCGCTCTGTGTTTAGTGTTCAGACTCGTGAACTCTTTATGAAAAGTGGGGAAAGCTCTGCACTAGTCGTTTGCAGACGGTATGATAATTTTCTGTTTAAGATTTACAGGCACATAAAATTTTCTTCAAGCCACAATCCCCATCTAATACAATGCGTCATGTTGTTAGCATGTTTTGCTGGACAGCACCGCAAATAATTCCCCCATCTTAAAAACCAAGCCTTCTAAGCTAACTACATTACCAGATTGGCGATATTATCGGCCAAAGTGGAAACAAGATAGAACCTTTTGTCCTTATTTTTATCTTTGTTTATTTAAAATTAAGAACAAAGATACACCTTCAAACCCACGTGGATGTAATAAATAAACAAACAGTGCTTTATTTTTCAGTAGGTGTATTTAGCAGCAGCATTCAAGAAACTCAATCAACAAATATAAAAATAAAACACTAAATACATCAATTATACATGCTTACGTATTAATGCACCCGATTAAAGTTCAGAGCAGGAGGGATTTTCTTTGCCTTGTGGTGTTTTAATTAACACATTAAAGGGACGTATTCACAAAAACTGCCCAACAACATGTACAATCTGTCATCGTTGCTCACTCTCAAGCCGTTTTTAAGACCTGACATTAGTTATCGTTCTTCTGTTGAATATAAAAGTCTTCTTTTGTGTTCGGCACAAGAACGAGATTAATGCAGGTTCGGGACAACATGAGAGCGAGTAAATAATGACGGGACTTTCATTTTTGGGGACATTTGAGACGCAGATCCACTCTCTGACAGCAGCGCTGCGCTCTTACGCAGCATACACAGCGTTTGACCGGGCCGCAACACCAGGCACAAGCAAGCTGCGCTACTTTAATTTCATTTAGAAACATTTCGAAGACAGTCCAGTTTCCCCACATCGACACAATTCCGTAAAATTAGCATTTTTCCACCATATTTCGCGCATGAATGCTATTATTCTCCGCCGCTGCCGAATGATTTCCTCTAGGGTGGTTAGAAACTAATCTTTTCGACGCATTGACCCGATTGCTGATTCGAATGGTCTACGAGTCACAAGGGGCGCTGGCGCCACCTGCTGGTGCAAACCTGGTACAAAGCAACTCACAATAACCTCAGAACAAGACTTTGCAAAACAAATGGAATTTTTTTTTATAAATACCATTTTTTTCAAAATACTATAACCACTAAATACTATGTAATTTAGATTCTTGTGTTTATGTGTTTAAAAGTTAATCAACACAAAGTGAAAACATAAAATTGCTTTATGAATATAACCTGAGTAAATGTTGTAATTATTTAATTAAGTGTATTTCACATTAGAGGCTTTCTATAAAAACCGCAGGCTAGAGAGTTTTTTATCAGTCAGGAGAAAGGCGGTGTATTTAATTTATCGTAATCTATCATTTTATAGTTACCTTGTTAGAGGATATGATGCGATTCGTTGAAAGTACTAGAATTGTTTGTTTTTAGACTTTTTACAAAACTATATAGCCATCCCGTGTTAAGGGAAGCTATCTTTGTTTAACCCACAACAGCTGGCCCTGAATTCGGATATTTTTTTAAACTAGTAAATTTCGAAGGTTTCAGATGTCACATGATAACTGGCAAGTGGGTCGTGGTTTCACTTGAGAACCAACACCCCCTAGTGGTGAACATCTCGTTTCGGAAACAGTGTGATGTAACGAAGCTTCGTTTGCTCAAATCCCGGTTAGCCTGAAGCCGGACAAAAATTTGATGCGTGCTCCGAAACACTGATTCGAAACAAAAGATTCACAAATGTTTCAAAGCTTCATGAAGCAGTGCTTCGAACCAGGCCCATCACTACTTTAATCTCCTCTTTGCGTACCGAATTTTTAAGTTCCCTGACATAATCTGTTATGGCTGCTTGCATCTTGGTGTGTATTATTTGCCCAGGTAAAGAATTTTGTGTGTAATATTACGCATACTCCCTGAAGCCATGGTTTAAGTTGAACAGCTAATGGAATGACGTTGTTAGGGTTACGACGGTAAAACAGTAAACTGAGTTTTTTTCCACTGGACGGTAACGACTCAGCTTGTGGTTTTGGTACCAAGCGCTTTGAGTGCGCGGGGGATTAAGACATGTCGTAATACCTTTTCATTCCTCGATACGTCCCATCAAGCTCCTCTGCTGGAATCCTCTCCTCGAAGAGGACGTCTGTACTTCCTCAACAGACCACTAAACAGCCATTATTTTGTTGTTTAAAAAAAAGGTGCGCCCTCGAATCGAATCTTGTTTGCGTTTCGTTCAAACAAAAAAGTGATCACACCTAGCGTGCTAGTGTCTCGTGTCGCAGGTAGTGACTATTCTCTCCGTCCAATCTGCAGGGTTTACACTTCACATTTTGGTAACGGTACGGATTTGCTTTTGGACCCTCACCAAGGTGGTCATGAAAAAATTACCAGTACTGAAACCACCAGTTGGAAAACTCACCAAACAAAAGCGAGCCGTGCCGTGGACAAAGCGCAGTAGCTGGCTGTCACTTTAAGAGCTGCATGACGTCCGTAACTTCTCTCTCAGCTTGTTGACTTCTCTTTAGCATAACCATCTGTGTTTATAAGGTAACCTTGTTTTTTTCTAAGGTGACAGTATTAGTGCAGTCAGACGTGAAAGATAACTGTCCAGTAATCAGGAGCTATTTGACAGGATTTGTTTTTTCAGGCGCTCAGAAAAAAGCACATGTCAGAACAGCACGAGAATGAAACGTTTAACCGAAAGACTTTAAAGTAGATGAAATAATGTACTGTTGTTGTGATTGTGAATAAGTGCAGTGTCCAGTGAGTGTAACTCTACCGCTGAGTTAAAATTTTATGTGAATGTATGTGGTGTTGTACAGTACATTGAGAGGAGCGTCCTTAGGTTGTGTTCCGAACCCGTACCACTATTTCACGGATAACCTGTGTACCAGTATGCACTAGGACAGAATACAGAACACAGATTTCAGTATGGCCTCATCTGTGGCCATGCCCCCATGAGCGTCAAGATTGAATTGTGTCCTCTGATTCTTTCGCCACCGTCACACTTGAGAAGCATCATCACTGGCACCGCACATGAAAAATTATTTCCCGACTGAGTGCACGTGAACTCAAGTCGGAAAGGTTTAATAATACAAATCCAACACATCTTTTTGTAGTAACGCGAGTGTCCATGTTGTTTCACATTCAGACTTAAAAGCAGAGCTCTGGAAACGAGAGCATCGAGGAGCGCGTTAATGCCTAATCACATTGCTCTTACTCATGCTCCGTTAACTAAGCTAAACAATGCTTACAGAAACGCCTCACAGCTAAACCTCCCTTTTTGGTGTTCACATTTCTAACCTGTTTCCCCAAACGAGAACATTATAACCTTTATTACTCCACAAACCAGTCACAATTCAAGTTTTTTACCGTTCTTTATATCTGAAGATGCTTCTTGTGTCACAGAACGCAGGCCTAACAAATGTACTGTTCCATAGTCAATACTTTAAAAAGATAAACTTAACGATAAAAAGCACTAATTATAACTATAACAATATTATGATGAACATACCAAGTTGGCTTTAATCACAGAATACACGAGTTGTCGCAGGCCGAGTGTTTATTGTCCTTTTGTTTTAAAATCATTCAAACGTTTTTAAATGTTCTGTTTCCCTCGGTTACAGCTATAATACGATGTCTTTGTGCATATGATTGCTTTCCTGGATGGATCGTGAGTCTCTGTGCTTCTGGTGGTCTGGAATAGTGTGTATTCTCTGTGCGATGGGCGCCCTCATAGATAGTCCAGACCATCGAATGGTTTTTATAGCGTGCTAAATGCATCCATCATTATTTGGGGGAATTTGTATTTATTATTTTTAATAAATATTGTTCAGCACCGGACCGCTTTACATTATCGCTTTGGCCACCTTATCAATGAAAAACCCCAAAGATACCCAACACCTCGGCGTCAGACCTGATACCTACCATATAATAAATCCTTCAAAAGCAGATCATGGCGACATTTTAATCGTCCACAAACAAGAATCATGATATCGCACACCCCTGATTTGAACTATTATTTGACACTTTTTCTTTTAGATTGCCGTGTAGAACGTGTCCTGCTGTATTTGACCCCAAAATCAAAGTAATAAAGAATTGATATTTTGTAGCTGCTGAACAGCTGTTATCAGATCAGCCCTGTTTTATTCTCTCAGAGTCACCGGTTTTGTCTGGTTTAGGTGTGTTTTTGGCCGGTTTGACTCGTATGGCGTCTCTGGAGAGAGTTGAGCTCTCTGTGGTATTGATCTCTCGTCCCTTGTTCTTTCAGGACTGTTTCACCAGTGGGGACCGTCCCCGGTGGCCCAAGGTAGGAGAAGTCTACTGTATTCATGTCATGTTATTACACTGGGACTGTATTTGGGATCGACTCTAGTCACTCTCTCAGACAGCGACATTTACCTTGAGATCCGCTACTGAACAGTCACATTATGTTTCACGATAATAATAGACCAAGCTGTGCACGGCTCACTGCACTTTCAGAGACACGTCTATTCATCCTTGACTCAATTAAACTGATTCTAAGAGTGACAGTAAGAAATTTATTAATGTGAACAAAAGATTTTCTGTTTTCAAGTAAAAAGCTGTTCTTTTTTATACTCCTTCTGAACTTTCTGTTCATCTGTGAATCCAGAAAAATAAAACGTATCACAGTTTCCAAAAAAATATTGAGCAGCACAACTGTTTTCAAACATTGATAATAATAAGAAATGTTATTTTTGAGGCCGCAAGATCACCGTTATACACTGGTTCGAAGATCATGTGACACTGAAGACTGGAGGAATGATGCTGGAAATACAGCTGCACATCACAGAAATACATTACAGTTTAACAGAGAGAACTGCCGTTTGAAACTGTAATAATATTTCACAATTTGAGCACTTAACAACCGTAACTGTGTTTCTGTGTGTTTGTCTAAAGGCCCTCCGTACGTGGAGATAATCGAGCAGCCGAAAGCACGAGGGATGCGTTTCCGCTATAAATGCGAGGGTCGATCGGCCGGCAGCATCCCAGGAGAGAAGAGCAACGAGTCCACAAAAACACACCCCGCCATCAAGGTGAGACGCTGAGATCGGCTCCTAAACACAGAGACACATGCTGTACCTGATACGTGACACCGCGGGTCACGTGACTCTCTGCGCCTCTTTTCATAGGTTCACAACTACAGCGGGCCGCTGAGAGTGCGCATCTCCTTGGTAACCAAGAACCAGCCGTACAAGCCACACCCACACGAGCTGGTGGGCAAAGACTGCAAACCGGGTATTAAATTAGGCCGACTTACAAATGATCTAGACGGATACACATGTTTTGTTTGGGTGTGTGGTGAAGTGTGTGTGGTGTTTGAGAGATGTGTTTGTGTACTATATGTGGTTGTGTGAGAGCGAGTGTGTTGTGTGTGTGTTGTATGATGTGGTAAGGAAAGAGAGAATATGTGCGAGAAGTGTGTGATCTTTGTGTTGTTGGTGATTGAGCGAGAGCAATGTGAGAGAGGAGAGTTGGTTTGAGATGAGAGTGGTGGGTTTGTGTTGTTGGGTGTGTGTGTGTGTATTTGGTGTGAGAGTAGATGTGTGTGTGTGGTTGTATTTGTGTGAGAGTGTGGTGTGTGTTTGTGTGTATTTGTTGAAGAGTGTGTGTGTAGTAGTGTGTGTCACGAATGTTGTGTGAGAGAAAGTAAGAGAGAAAATGTTGATTGAGATGTGTGTGTTGTGTGTGTGTGTGTGGAGAGAGAGAGTGTGTGTGTGTGTGATGTTTGTGAGAGAGAGTGGTGTGTGTGTGTTTGGTGTGTTGGAGTGAGAGAGTGTGTGGTGGTGAGTGTTGAATGTTTTGTGTGGAAATAGTGTGATTGTGTGTGTGAGAGAGAAAATGATGAGAGAGTTGTGTTGTTTGGGTGGGTTGAGATAGAGTGTGAGAGAGAGAGAGTGGTGTGAAGAGCGGGTGTGTGGGTGTGTTGTGTGTGTGTGTGTTGTGTTGTGTTGTGTTGAGTTGTGTTGTGTGTGTGTGTGTGTGTGTGTGGTGTGAGAGAGAGAGAGAGTGAATGAGTGAGTGTGTGTGTCAAATTTATGTGGGTGTTGTTAGTTATGTGTGAAGTTTGTGTGTAGTTGGTGTTATTTGATGTGGAGAGTGTAGACTGTATGTGTGTGATGTTGGGTGTGAGAGTGTGGTTTGAAATGTGTGGAAATTATTTGTGTGAGAGAGAGAGTGTAGTGTGTGTGTGTGTGAGATGTTGTGAATCATGTGTGTGTTTTGTGTTAGAGTGTTTGTGTGTGGTGTATTGTGTGGAGTGTTGTGTTGTGTGTGAGAGATAGTGTGTGTTTGGTGTTGTATTTGGGGTGTGAAGTGGTGTGATGTGTGTGTGTGTGTGGGTGTGTGTGGTGTGTGTGTGTGTGTGTTTGTGTGTGTGTTTGGGTGTGTGTGTGTGTGAGAGAGAGAGTGCATGCGTGTGTGTGTGAGTGTGTGCGTGTAAATGTGTTGAAGAGTCTTTTAATCCAGTTCCTGTGCTGTGTTTGTGAGAGTGTTGTGAAAATGTGTGGTGTTGTGTGTGTGAATGTGTTGTGTGTGTGTGTATTAAATTAAAATATGTGACTGAGTTGAATGAAACGCCCCGTGTTTCTTAAATTGGTTTCTTATCATCAGACTCTCATCAGTCCACTAAAACTAACAACTATAAAAATGTTTTTATTAATGACAAATAAGCCGCAACAGATAAAAATAAAAAATATTAGATGCCAACATTAGAAAAAAATGTTGCACTTGAAAGAACTGAAATTGGGGGTAAATACTATATGGAAATAAATACAAACTAAAACGGAAAATAAAATAACGACCATAGTAACCACATAGTATGTAACCCAAAAAAACATAAATAAATATAAATGTAACCAAAATAAATGAACAAATATACATGAAATACACTCCATAAGAAAGAACATGCAGACCATTTACTACTGTATTGATAAGCAAAATTAGCAAAAACTTTTATTTATAATAGCCAAAAACTACTTATAAAACCAACGCTAACATCAAACTTAACCCTCATATTCTCTGTTAAGCATATAGTCTCACTAACATAAGTGTGCAGACAATTAGAATAACAAAAATAGCAAAAACAAGATTAGTGTAAATGTGGCTACCAAGAGATAAAAACCATTGTACAGATGTTTCACGAGGAATGTTATGAAAACACAAGAGTGTTATATGATATGAGTGGGCTGAAACTGACTCTCTGATTCATACGGAGCTTCAGATTACAAAAGTCGCTCGTAGATGTAATAGCTATTCAACGAATCAGTTCATTCAGCAGTCAGACGATGCTCATGTCTCAGAGCCGGCGGGGTTTCTTCAGCTCAGAGTGATGCTTCATGCAATGCAGTGGGATTCAAAACAGTGACTCAAACGTCTCCCGAAATACAAATGCTCTGATCAAGTACAGCGACTGATTTAGATGCAGTCTAAGTGCGTGTTATTTTTGATCCATGCTAAATTTAGCGTCTGGCCCTCGGAAACATCACATCATCACAGTTTCTGCTTCCTGTGCGGCTCACAGATGCGTGTCCGTTTCCAGAACCTCAGCGCGCCGTGTGATGTGTGTGTGTGTGTGTGTAGATGTGTGTGTGGTGTTTTGTGTGTGTGTGTTGTGTGTGTGTGTGTATGTGTGGTGTTCTGCCGACTTCATTTCCTCTCTCTTTTCCCAGGAACCTTGGGTAGGGTCAGTTCGTGATAGAAGAAGATGTGGGATATCGAGTTTCCTGTCGCCTGCACGACCAGACAACTATCGCCTCTTAATATGATTGACCGCAAACCCACTCTAACCACAAGGGTCCACCCAACCCGAACTCGTTTCATCTTCAGGATGCGCAGAGCGAACCAGACGATTAGAGATTAGAATGTCCTTTTGATCACTTATGCGATGCACCCTTGATCAGTCAAAGTGGTCATTCTTACTGACGCCCAAACTTTTTAAATAGTACCTAAAGGATCACAGACAAATTTGGTGCAGCACACAGGTGAAACAAAGACATGTAAATGCTGGAGACAGATGCTGAAATGTTGGTAAAATGGTGTGTGTTTTCGTGCATCACCTAGTCCCAGGATCTGGGAAGGAGGAGTACGAATCTGACAGCGCCGTTGCGGCCTAGTGCTCCATGGTTCCATCACTGCTGCCAAAGCAGAGAGCTGTTACATCAAAAACTCTCTCTGGAGCCCGCTAATCCGTGTCTTCAGATGAGCATTGCCCATCTATGATAACCAGTGAGTTTCAACTCGCCTCCACTACTCCCGTGCCCCGAAAACAAGCCACCGCACGGCCCCCGCGTCTTACCGCTAAACACACGAGCCTGACCGCCTAAATCCCTAAATACCTCTCTGACCTTCTCTCTCCCCTTCAGAAGAACAATCCTCAAACACAGCCGACTCAAGAGCTGACCAGCGTCAACAGAAACTCCGGCAGCTCCGCGGAGGGACATAACTCTATCTTCCTGCATAAGGTCGAACAAAGGTGCCAGAGAAGGATAGTTGTGTCCGTGTTCATATTTTTGAAGTTATAATTTTTTTTATTTATGTATGGGGTTCAACGAGACTGTTTTAATTGAGGTCCCGCGTGTCGCACCAAGAAAGTCTCGGGAAAGAAATGAACAAAAGTGATTTTATGTCCGTAGAGAGCAGATTAAATGCAAGTAAAGTGTCTACTTTGAAGGTTCCAAATAAGTTTTTGGAGAATAAAATGTAAAAATTTGGTTGAAATAATGTTACATCGTCATTCACGAAAAATGTTACAAACAACTAAAATGTATGTAAAAATTCAAACATGCTTATTCTGACGTGTGCATAAAATATATAAAAGGTATAAGGGAGCATATATATTAAATTTGATTGTGTTTTAAATGAGTAAAAATTCTTACTGACAAATGAGCAAAACCTAGGATAGTGGCACATTTAAAAAATGCTAAATTACAGCTAATTAGTATTTGGGGTGAAAGTATTTAGTCTTTTAATATGTCATAAATTGATTTTTGTTGTAAACATGCCTGACACGATTGTTACACTTGAAGGATCTAAGTCAGTGTGCGGTAATTCGAAAATCAGGGGGAAATGTATGATATTTATTTTTTGCTCTGAAAACCAAAACCAAAATTGCAATTAAATTAAACAGAAAACTTTTTATTTTGGGGGGGGAACACAACAACAATTTAAAGCAGTATTACAATTAATAATGTTTTTTTTAGCTTAAACCCGTTTTTTGTCTTTGACTCCATTTATTACGAATCCAGTGGCCATCATTGATTGAATTTCAGTTTGAGGTGGTATTTGTTTTAAAAGTGCTATATAATGGGAATCACTATAATTATTTAAACTCGTTGCTGTTGTAATGTCTATAAGTGTCCATTTGAGTTATTTGAGGTACTTCAGGTTAAAATTGGGAATGTTCAACTAGCTAAATAATAATAATAAGTGTTTCTTAAATGTGTTTTGTATTATTGCAGTTGAAGCATGTCTACATGCTTTCCTCTAAAATATCTAAGCTTCATATTAAAAACGAGTTTACTTGAGAATCTGAGTTATGTAGATAGTAAACCTAAAGATTCAGTTTATTTCTCCTCTTTTGTCAGTGTATTCATCAAATAAGGAAAATCTATTTAATTCAAGATATTTTCCCTGAAAAAATTGCATCTGGAGTAAATAGTTTATTTTAATAAACTGAAACTGAGAAATGTTGCTGTGGCGGCTAGCTGAAATAAAATCAGTTGATTGCTGTATTTTAAATAATGAGCTGTGTTTAGTTCAGGATAATGATGTGCGTTCGCTGTCTGTGCTCTAGAGGACATAAAAACGCTGTGACGTTATAAATCCTCTTCTTTTTCTTCTTACTTCTTCCAGACTCGGTGGGAGAAACGCAAGGGCAATCGTTCTCTCAGGCTGCAATTATCACTACAGGCAGGTTGCAAATATCAACGTGTTCCGCACCTCCTCCGTACCAAAAAGCGCCGACCTGACGGGAACCAGGTGCGTGTGAAGAATGCAGCTGCTGCGCGAAAAAAAAGCCGTTCTGACCGCGAGCTATAAGCGATCCGCTGGAACTTTCCATACCTGGACTGCACCGCAAGCAACCGCACGGGTGACATCAGCTGCTTTCTGCTTTGTATAACAATGACAAAAAGTTCTCACTGGCAGAGATCCTTCCTCGCTTTAAACGCTGCTGGTTTTGTTTCCTTCGGTTGCATGATCAGAGAGCACAGGCGGATGGGAAGCGCAAGAGACCAGAGGGCCTAAGTGCATAACCTCAACTGAGCAAGCATCATCACAGGTGATGATTAGATGTGGGAGTTGTGATGGTTGTGTGTGAGATTGTGTGGGTGAGTGTGAAGTGTATATCATGTGGTGTGTGGAGAGTGTGTGTGTGGTGTGTTAGAGTGTGTGGTTGTAAGTGTGTTGTGAGAGTTGTGTGTGGGTGTTTGTTTGTGCGAAGTGTCTGTGTAGTGTGAGCGTGTGTGTGTAGTGGTGAATATGGTGTGTGATGTGTGTGATCATGTGGTGTGTGGTGGTGTGTGGCAGCAGTGTGTGGGTGTGATGTGGTGACTGAGGTGTGTGTGTGTGGGTGAATGTGTGTGTGTGTGTGTGATAGCGTGTGTGTGTGAGAGAGTGTTTGTGTGTGTGTTTGAGCGTGTGTGTGTGTGTGTGTGATAGAGAGTGTGTGAGTGTGTGTGTGTTATAGTGTGTGTGTGTGTCTGTGTTAGCAGTGTGTGTGTGTTTGTGTTGTGAGAAGTGTCCATATCTGTGAGAGGGTGTGTGTGTGTGTGTGTGAGAGTGTGTGGTGTGTGAGTGTGGTGTGTGTGAGAGTTTGTGTGTGTGTGTGAGATAAAGGTGTGGTGTGTGTGCAGAGTGTCTGTGTGAGCGTGTGTGTGTGTCTGTGAGTGAGCGTGTGTGTGTGTGTGTGTGTGTGCGAGTGTCTGTGTGTGTGTGAGAGTGTTGTGTGTGAGTGAGCGAGAGTGTGTGTGTGTGTTGTTGTGTGTGTTTGTTGGTGTGTGTGTTTGTGTGTGTGTGTGAGAGAGTGTGGTGTGTGTGTTGTGTGGGTTGTTAGCTAGTGCTCCCTGTGTGGTGTGAGAGAGAGGTGGTGTGTGATGTGTGTGTGTGTTGCGCGTGGTGTTGTGTGTGTGGTGTGGTGCGAGCTGTGTGTGTGATGATTTGTGTGAGAGAGTGCGTGTGTGGTGATGAGAGAGTGATTGTGTGATAGAGTGGTGTGTGTGAGTGAGAGAGTTGAGTGTGTGAGATGAGTGTGTGGAGAGAGTGAGTGTGGTGTGAGAGAGTGGAGTTGTGTGGCGTGGTGTGCGCTTGGGGAGTGTTTGTGTGAGAGAGTGTGTTTGACTTGTGTGAGAGCGAGTGTTAATGTTAAATGTGTAGAGTGTGTGTGTTAGTGTGATGAGTGATAGTTTTTTTTTTTGTGTTTGTGTGTGTGTGTGTGTTGTGGTGTGTGTGTGTGTGGTGTGTAGAATCAAGTGTGTGTGTTGAGTGTTCCTAGAGTTGAGAGTGTCTGTGTGAAGTGTAATCTGTGTGAGTTGGGGTGACGAGACAGTGTTGTGTGAGTGAGTGAGAGTGTGTCTAGAGTGGACTGTGAGAGAGTTTGTGAGACGTGGTGTGTGTGAGTGTGTGTGTTAGACAGTGTGGCGTTTGTGCGTGAGAGTGTGGTGGTTGCGTGTGACAGTGATCTGTGTGTGGTGTGTGTGGTTGACAGTGTAGTGATTGTGGTGTGAGTGTGAGAGAGAGGATGTGTGTGTGTGTTAGAGAGAGAATGTGGTGGTGGGTGAGTGTGTGTGTGCAAGTGGTGGCCAGCGTGTGCGTGAGAGTGTGAGTGGTTGAGTGTGAGTGTCTGTGTGTGTGTGTGTGGCTGTGGTTGATTAGAGAGTGTGGTGTGAGTGTGCGTGGAGCAGGCATATTACTGCTGCAATTTTAGTGTTTAACTCCAACACACACCAGAGACTCTGGGTAATGATCAGTACGTGTGTTTTATGTGCAGGATCCTCCATGCCTGCAGACAGACGGCCGTTTAGTACCGCTAAACGAACACTAGGCATCTCTAAACCCACAGCCGCCAGCAGCCTCCCAGCAGGTGACCAGTTAACCAGAAACTGATTCATGTGGATGATTAGGAGTTACAGCAATAGTTCAGTCAAACATGAATATCTGCTGAAAGTGTCAGATCAGGATGAGTTTGTTTCTTCAATCTAATCATCAGTTTGGTATAAATGTATCTTGCATCATGTCTCAAGCAATGGATACTCTACAGTGAATGATGGGCACAGTCAGAATGAATCCAAACCCGGCTGATAAAACATCACCAATCCCAAGTAATCCCAGACTCCCAGTCCCTTCATTAACATCGTGAGAGACAACAGACTGAAACTAATCCAGCATTAAGATGCTTTTAACTAAAATACATAGTTCATAATCCATAATAACGCTTCCTCCAGTGAAAAAGTGTTCTTGTCTGAATCTGCACAGATCAAGCAGCGTTTAAGCAGCTCTAAACACATATGTGAGAGACAGCAGATGCACTTTTTCACTGGAGTAAGAGTTATTATGGATTACAAAAGACATCAATGGTTTTAAAAACGTCTTAATGCTGGCTGTGTTTCAGCTTTTGTCAATACATTCTCCATATATTAACTGAAGAAACCTGGCGAAGCTGTGGATTATTGTGAGTAATTTTATCATCTGTCTTTGACTCATGCATTCTGACGGCACCCTTCACTGCAGAGCCTCCTATGCTGAGACACATGATGCATGCTACATTTATCTACAAACCTGTGAAGAAACCAAACTCATCCGTGATCGGACACTTTCCGCAGAGATTCATGTTTGACTGAACTGTTGCCTTTCACCTCCTCTCTTTGTAGTAAAGCTAGCTTTAAAGACCGCATGGCATTACATGAGGTTATGACTAGTGAAAAACTGTGTTGTTTTTAAACCGGGTAAAGTTTTGTGGCGATAATGCGAAGGACACAGCAAATAATTCCCAATAACCATCACTAGGTATCAACCCAAAGAAGGTTTGAGGTTTTAAAACAACAGATACCAGCCTGAATTTCTGTGAAATGATAAACACTTTATTAATTTTGAAGCACGGTAAAGTGTCTAAATACTGTGAATTAAACGTTAATGGAAAATTATTACGCATTTTCCCTTAAATGTCATTCGAAGAGTCTCGACATTCTGCTCACCATAGCTGCATTTATTTAAATCAAAAATTATTTTACCATGTTATTCTAGTAACCAGCCCCCCCAAAAGACCACAACATAAAGAATTTCGCTTTGCAGCTCTGTAAACTGTAATTACATTCCTGTGAGTCCAGCTGTATTTCAGCATCAATTCCTCACAGTCTCAGTGGTCACATGAGCTTCAGAATCTAGTATAATATAGCTGATCTGAAACTGCTCAACGTAGAACATATTTCTGATTATTATCAAAATGTTGAAACACAAAGTCTTGCTGCACAATATTTCCTGTGAGGCATTGTATTATCCATCATGATTCACGATGAACAGAAAGTTCCAAAAGAACAACTACAGTTTGTAAACATTATAATTGTGGTCAGTTTCCACTTTCAGTGATCAGTTTTAATGTGCGAATGTTGACGTGTTTCAGCGGCGTCTGCAGGTGTGTCGCTGAAGCCGCAGCCGTCCTCGTTCTTCGCTCCTGCTCCGGGTCAGCTGTTCGCCGCGCCCGCTCAGAGTTCACCGAGCTGCACCAGCGACACCTGGAAGTTCCTCCAGAGTCTGACGGGAGACTCTCAGCCCAAAGCTGCGGCCAGCGCCTTCACGCAGGACTTCCCCACCGTCAACCTGCACGACCTGCACGACTTCAACAGCTTCATGGCATCGGATCAGACGAGCGCCGAGCCCGCCGCCGAGCCCATCCAGAGCACCGCCGACGACGATCTCCCCGAGTTTCCCAGCTTCTCGGAAGTGCAAGGCTCCGACGTCGACAACATCAACATCGAGGATTTCCAAGCGCTGCTGGTTCAGAGCGGGTTCCCCGGGGAAGCGGGACTCTCGCTGGGGAAGCCGGGAAGCTCTACGGAGCCGGCGGCTGATCACGCGGGGAACGGCTCCACGTGGATGTCCTTCCCACCCAGCATCGCCAGCCTCATACACAACGAGAGCATGATGGAGAGCGCGGCTCCTCCGGCTCCGGCCCCCGGCGTCCTCGACGACCTGGAGGTGCTCAACTCCATCGACGACGACCGCTTCATGTCCATCTTCACCAGCGGCCACCAGGTCGGATTCCTGTCTGGACACCCCACCTAAAACACTCGAGAAGATCCTGGAGCATAAACGCATTTAAACTCAGTTTTGTCTTCAAACCCCATAAATATATATATATATATGTATACACACACATGAGATGAATTCAGATTTACTGGCTTTAGCAGGTGGCGGTTTTCCTCAGATGTGTATTTTGCTTACTGTGCTTATCTCGTCTCGTGTCTTGAAGAGGTTCACCAGCTAAACCAGATTTCAGACCAGTAAACACACAGTGCCTTATTGAGCGGCTCAGCCAATCACTGCGCAGAATCCACAGCCTCATCGACCAATGACTGTTGAGAACACAGAACTCTAGTTCTTGTAGGGCCCTGTGATTTCTGAAGTATATTATACAGTCGAATGTGCTTCTCAATATTAATAATACAGTACACTTAAAGGAATATTGCAGTTATTATATTTTGTAAATGTCGTGCAGCCAGGAAAATGTAAGGAATTGCTAAATTTTCATTTGATAATCTAATTAATCTTTTAATCAAATGAAGGGATAAACTTTAACGGTTTAGTGAGTGTTTTAAATATGTAAATGAAATTGTATAAAAATCTGAAAAATTAAAAGACAACAGATTTCCTGAAAACTATATAACATTTCATAAGGCCACTATTGTTGAAATGTTAATACATTAAGATGTTTTATGAATTCAATTAGATATGTTTCTGATTATAACATTTTAAAATACTCAAATTAAAAAGTAAAACAAAATTTGGAAAAAAATTTAAAAAAATTATTTTTTTCAAATTGTAAGCAAATTGTTGCTTATAAAAATTCAATTAGACATGATTTTTAATCAATACTTTTATACGTTTATTATTACAAAAATTTTCTTTAACCAATAAAATGGAATGCAGAAAAAAAAACATAATTTGGGGCGGAAAAAATCAGATTTCATACGGCCCTAAAAATGTCGTTTTTGTTTAACTTTAATACGTTTTCATTAAATTGTGTAACTTTAATGATGATTTTAATTAATTAGACATGCTCTGTGATCATTACTAAAATTTTATTTAAACCATTAATTCAAGATCCAGAAAAATAAAAAATGGAAATTACGAGAAAAAAAAAAGAAAAAAAACATATTTCATAGTTTTATATTGGATAGAAACGAAAGCTGTTTAAATCTGCAGGATTAGCCCTAAAGCAGCACGAGCACTAGTAAGTCATCATGTTTATCTAGTACCGGTCCAGTTAGAGTAGCTCTGAATGTTTCAGCTTCGTGAGGCTTCGGCCACATTCTCCACCAGTCTCTGTTTTATTGTCTGTGCATTTATTCTGGCGATCCGTTACACACATTATGCATGAGCTAATCTGACCATATCTGGCCGTTTGAGCCTAAACTAGCACTGACAGCTGCGCTCCACATTCACATGCTTGCAAAAGGGAAGCGTGCCACTGAAAGGATTTGTAAATAGCTTTAAACCATCAGATCTGACATCGGTAACCAACTTCAGAAAATCCACTGCTGTAGCTTTAATACAATAATCCTTCATTATGTTCTGCTGTAATTGTAGGCAATCATGTTAACTGCAAGCATGTTTTACGTGTTACGTGTTATGCATCACAAACATTAATCGCTCAACTTGCATGGAAAAAGAGACAGAGGCAATCGCTTCTCTGTGTTGTGGCCTTACTGCAGTTAAACCTCCAGTTTTGACACGATTTGAGTGTTTTACTTTTTTTTTGTACTATTATTTGAGCTGTAATAAATGCATTTACAACTCACAATTCTGCCTTTTTTCTTATAATTGAGTTTACATCGTGCAATTGACTTTTCTAGTAATACTGAGATTATCTAAAAGCATTTTGACTTTTCTCAATTCTGATTTTTTTTTCTTGTAATTTTAAGTTTACATCTGGCAATTCAGTTTTTTTTTTTGTAATTTTAAGTTTACATCTGGCAATTCAGGTTTTTTCTTGTAATTTTAAGTTTACATCTGGCAATTCAGATTTTTTTTCTTGTAATTTTAAGTTTACATCTGGCAATTCAGGTTTTTTTTCTTGTAATTTTAAGTTTACATCTGGCAATTCAGTTTTTTTTTGTAATTTTAAGTTTACATCTGGCAATTCAGTTTTTTTTCTTGTAATTTTTAGTTTACATCTGGCAATTCAGTTTTTTTTCTTGTAATTTTTAGTTTACATCTGGCAATTCAGTTTTTTTTTTTGTAATTTTAAGTTTACATCTGGCAATTCAGGTTTTTTTTCTTGTAATTTTAAGTTTACATCTGGCAATTCAGGTTGTTCTTGTAATTTTAAGTTTACATCTGGCAATTCTGATTTTTTTTTTCTTGTAATTTTAAGTTTACATCTGGCAATTCAGATTTTTTCTTGTAATTTTAAGTTTACATCTGGCAATTCTGATTTTTTTTTTCTTGTAATTTTAAGTTTACATCTGGCCATTCAGATTTTTTTTCTTGTAATTTTAAGTTTACATCTGGCAATTCAGGTTTTTTTTCTTGTAATTTTAAGTTTACATCTGGCAATTCAGGTTTTTTCTTGTAATTTTAAGTTTACATCTGTCAATTCAGATTTTTTTTCTTGTAATTTTAAGTTTACATATGGCAATTCAGGTTTTTTTCTTGTAATTTTAAGTTTACATCTGTCAATTCACATTTTTTTTCTTGTAATTTTAAGTTTACATCTGGCAATTCAGGGGTTTTTGTTCTTGTAATTTTAAGTTTACACAACTCAATTCAGATTTTTTTCCTTGTAATTTTAAGTTTACATCTGGCAATTTGGGTTTTTTTCTTGTAATTTTAAGTTTACATCTGGCAATTCTGATTTTTTTTTTCTTGTAATTTTAAGTTTACATCTGTCAATTCACATTTTTTTTCTTCCTTGTCATTTTAAATTGAGGGGGGGGGGGGGGTCATACTAAAATTCAATACATCTGGCACTTCAGGGGTTTTGTTCTTTGTAATTTTAAGTTTACATCTGGCAATTCAGATTTTTTCTTGTAATTTTAAGTTTACATCTGGCAATTCAGTTTTTTTTTGTAATTTTAAGTTTACATCTGGCAATTCTGATTTTTTTTTTCTTGTAATTTTAAGTTTACATCTGGCCATTCAGGTTTTTTTTCTTGTAATTTTAAGTTTACATCTGGCAATTCAGGTTTTTTTTCTTGTAATTTTAAGTTTACATCTGGCAATTCAGGCTTTTTTCTTGTAATTTTAAGTTTACATCTGGCCATTCAGGTTTTTTTCTTGTAATTTTAAGTTTACATCTGGCAATTCTGATTTTTTTTTTCTTGTAATTTTAAGTTTACATCTGGCAATTCTGATTTTTTTTTTCTTGTAATTTTAAGTTTACATCTGGCAATTCAGGGGTTTTTGTTCTTGTAATTTTAAGTTTACACAACTCAATTCAGGTTTTTTTCTTGTAATTTTAAGTTTACATCTGGCAATTCAGTTTTTTTTCTTGTAATTTTAAGTTTACATCTGGCAATTCAGTTTTTTTTCTTGTAATTTTTAGTTTACATCTGGCAATTCAGTTTTTTTTCTTGTAATTTTTAGTTTACATCTGGCAATTCAGTTTTTTTTCTTGTAATTTTTAGTTTACATCTGGCAATTCAGTTTTTTTTTTTGTAATTTTAAGTTTACATCTGGCAATTCAGGGGTTTTTTTCTTGTAATTTTACGTTTACATCTGGCAATTCAGTTTTTTTTCTTGTAATTTTTAGTTTACACAACTCAATTCAGGTTTTTTTCTTGTAATTTTAAGTTTACATCTGGCAATTCTGATTTTTTTTTTCTTGTAATTTTAAGTTTACATCTGGCAATTCAGATTTTTTTCCCTTGTAATTTTAAGTTTACATCTGGCAATTCAGGTTTTTTCTTGTAATTTTAAGTTTACATCTGGCAATTCAGGTTTTTTTTCTTGTAATTTTAAGTTTACATCTGGCAATTCAGATTTTTTTTCTTGTAATTTTAAGTTTACATCTGGCAATTCAGTTTTTTTTCTTGTAATTTTTAGTTTACATCTGGCAATTCAGTTTTTTTTCTTGTAATTTTTAGTTTACATCTGGCAATTCAGTTTTTTTTCTTGTAATTTTTAGTTTACATCTGGCAATTCAGTTTTTTTTCTTGTAATTTTTAGTTTACATCTGGCAATTCAGTTTTTTTTCTTGTAATTTTTAGTTTACATCTGGCAATTCAGTTTTTTTTCTTGTAATTTTTAGTTTACATCTGGCAATTCAGTTTTTTTTTTTGTAATTTTAAGTTTACATCTGGCAATTCAGGTTTTTCTTGTAATTTTAAGTTTACATCTGGCAATTCAGGGGTTTTTTTCTTGTAATTTTACGTTTACATCTGGCAATTCAGGTTTTTTTCTTGTAATTTTAAGTTTACATCTGGCAATTCAGTTTTTTTTCTTGTAATTTTAAGTTTACACAACTCAATTCAGGTTTTTTTCTTGTAATTTTAAGTTTACATCTGGCAATTCAGTTTTTTTTCTTATAATTTTAAGTTTACATCTGGCAATTCAGGTTTTTTTCTTGTAATTTTAAGTTTACACAACTCAATTCAGATTTTTTCCCTTGTAATTTTAAGTTTACATCTGGCAATTCACATTTTTTTCTTGTAATTTTAAGTTTACATATGGCAATTCAGGCTTTTTTCTTGTAATTTTAAGTTTACACAACTCAATTCAGATTTTTTCCCTTGTAATTTTAAGTTTACATCTGGCAATTCAGATTTTTTCTTGTAATTTTAAGTTTACATCTGGCAATTCAGGTTTTTCTTGTAATTTTAAGTTTACATCTGGCAATTCAGTTTTTTTTCTTGTAATTTTTAGTTTACATCTGGCAATTCAGGTTTTTTTCTTGTAATTTTTAGTTTACATCTGGCAATTCAGTTTTTTTTCTTGTAATTTTAAGTTTACACAACTCAATTCAGGTTTTTTTCTTGTAATTTTAAGTTTACATCTGGCAATTCTGATTTTTTTTTTCTTGTAATTTTAAGTTTACATCTGGCAATTCAGTTTTTTTTCTTGTAATTTTTAGTTTACATCTGGCAATTCAGTTTTTTTTCTTGTAATTTTTAGTTTACATCTGGCAATTCAGTTTTTTTTCTTGTAATTTTTAGTTTACATCTGGCAATTCAGTTTTTTTTCTTGTAATTTTTAGTTTACATCTGGCAATTCAGTTTTTTTTCTTGTAATTTTTAGTTTACATCTGGCAATTCAGTTTTTTTTCTTGTAATTTTTAGTTTACATCTGGCAATTCAGTTTTTTTTTTTGTAATTTTAAGTTTACACAACTCAATTCAGATTTTTTTTCTTGTAATTTTAAGTTTACATCTGGCAATTCAGTTTTTTTTTTTGTAATTTTAAGTTTACATCTGGCAATTCAGGTTTTTTTCTTGTAATTTTAAGTTTACACAACTCAATTCAGATTTTTTCCCTTGTAATTTTAAGTTTACATCTGGCAATTCAGGTTTTTCTTGTAATTTTAAGTTTACATCTGGCAATTCAGGTTTTTCTTGTAATTTTAAGTTTACATCTGGCAATTCTGACTTTTGTTTTTTTGACTTCTCATAATTTGGAGTTTACATCTCGCAATTTATTTTGTAATACAGCGTTTGTATTATTCTGAGTTCTCACAATTCTGATTTATTTCCTCATATTTCTGAGTTTTCATCTCGGACTGCTGTGCAAATCTCCTGTCCTGGCACGATTTGAGGAGGATGTGCGTTGTGCACAAATGAACTGCACTAACCCTTTATTATCTGAGCTATAATGAAGGCGAATAACTGCTTTATTGCACAGAGAATCACCGTTTGAAAAGTCCCAGATTTATTTGGCAAAATGAACAAAACCAACCTTGTTGAATATAAAAGATGTTTTAAAAGAATAACACAAATCTCAAAGCACTTCAACATTTCGGCTGTATGCTCACACGTCGGCATGCAGTTTCACAACAGAACGTTTCTACAAGTCAAATGTCCTCAAAGTGCAGTTACGAACGAAAAGGAAAACAAACAGGCGTTCAGGCAGGGAACGAGCAGCTTCACGTGAGCTCCTGGCTGGTGACCTTGTTGGTGATGTGCGAGCGGCGAGGAACGCTCTCCAGGTCGAACACGCTCTCGTAGATGGTGGGGCAGATCTTCCAGCGGTTGTTGCGGTAGATTCCCAGGTACGAGTAGACGTCGGGTTTGTAGTAGAGGACGCACTTGACGCCGGCGGCGCGGATGACGGCGTCCAGACGCATCACCTGCTCCTCGTCGGTGAAGTTCTGGTTGTAGACGCAGATGACGTGTCTGGAGTCGGAGCGCGGGTCTCTGGGGCTCACTTTGGCCGAGTCGATCTTGCCGTCGAGCGCGGCTCTGGCGATGCTCTCCCAGGCGCGGTCCACCTTGAAGCCCGTGTCCAGGTGCATCAGCCACTTGCCGTAGAGCACGCTGTGATTGAGCGCCAGCTCTCTGATGGTGTGGAAGCTGATGCTGCGCCCGCTCTCCTGCAGCGTCTCCCAGCTGTCCTGCAGCCCCTCCACGTCTCCGGCGTCCTCACAGTACTGCGGCCCGCGCACCGCGATCCAGCCCACCGGCCCCCCGGCCCCACAGCGGCTGATCTGCGAGGGCCGGTTGGACTCCAGCCAGCTGCTGAACTCGGCTCGGGGCGTTTTGCGGGCGTCGAAGACGATCCAGGGGTCCATGTCGGCGGCCATGGCCTCGGCGGCGTAGTCCTCGGCTGAGAGATGCTCTCCGTGCCCCGCGGCCTCGTCCTGCGCCATGCCACCCGCTGCTGGAGCACACACACACACACACGAGAGCGGAGCTCAACGAGGAGCTTCTCTACACACAGGGGCTTTCTGCTGCAAAATAACAAGCAAATGGGAATCTGAAACTTTTGGACTTTTTTAGCAACTCTCAATTCTGACTTTGCACATTTATCTCTCACAATTCTGAGTTTAGTTCACATTTCTCTCAATTCAGGCTGTTTTCTTACAGTTGCAAATGTAAATTTCATAATTCTGATAGTTTTGCCCTTCTGAATTCTGAGCTGATATCTTGCATTAGTTAGTTAGTTAGTTTCGTCGCACAATAAAAAGGTCAGCGAGAGGTTTTCTTCGGCTCTCGCAGGATGCTTCTATCACACTAAAGCGCACGTTTCGTCACAAACCCATTGCATGCGCTCGCTGTCGTATAAACATATCAAAAGTGCAGGATGCTCACTCTGTTGTGTGTGTTTCTAGCAAAGCTGTGCAGAGTCACTGCGGCTCTCACCCGCGTGCCCCGCTCAACACTTCCGGTTTCCGCTTCGTCTTCTTCGTCTCTTATTTCCTGTCGGATCATTGCCGCGATGGAGATGCTGAAGCGCTGGTGTTCAAGGAAAACAAAAACAATAATGCTAATAAAAATCATATTTAATCTATATATCTTTATCTAAGTTCTATTCTAAACATGCGTTTGTTTTAGGTGGCGTACTGTCGGGTGGTGGCTGTATTTAAGCACGCGGAAGCACGCGGGAGCACCGTAAAGCAGCGAGAAGTGGCGCAGCAGAAAGCGCGCAGATCCGCCGTAAGATGCCGAGAAGCGTCGCAGCGACGGCCGGTGTTCTGATCGCTTCAGCCGCGGCGCTATCCTTCACATTCAGCGAGCTTGACCGCGGGATGCCGAGCAAAAAGAAGAAATACAACGCCAGATTCCCCCTGGAGACACACACACACACACACACTCCCCCCGCGACCACGCTCTCACGACACACACACACGGTCTGAGTCTCATCATACCACGTAAACGCGAGAGACTCGGTCATGCTAGGCGGCACACAACGCTTGCTAATGCGATCATGCGCGTATACTCGGGTTTCATAATCGACCGGCAGGTTTGTGCAGTAGGGGTGTTATATATATATATAAAAAAATTTTCTTAATGTTATATGAGAAGAATATTTGTGCTCCTGCAGGGGGGTTAGCATGAATTCTATGCTACCCCGCTTCTCTCCTGGTTGGTATGTGTTGGTGTGAAGAGTGGGTGCCCCGTGGTGAGAGTGATAAAAAAAAATCTCAACAATATTGTGTGGTGTGAGAGTGATGAGGTGTGTGTGTTAGATTGTTTTGTGTGTGTGTGTGAGTGTGAGTGAGGTGTGTGTGTGTGTGTAGAATGACGGTGTGTGTGTGTGTGTTTGTTAGAGTGCTGAGGTGGTTGTGTGAGAGTGAGTGAGGGTGTGGTGTGTGAGAGCTGAGTGAGGTGTTGTGGGTGTGAGAGTGAGTGAGGTGTGTGTGAGAGTGAGTGAGGTGAGTGAGGTGTGTGTGAGAGTGAGTGAGGTGTGTGTGTGTGAGAGTGAGAGAGAATGTGAGTGTGTGTGTGAGTGAGTGTGTGTGTGAGTGAGTGAGTGCGTGCGTGCGTGGTGTGAGAGTGAGTGAGTGTGTGTGTGTGTTTGTGTGTGTGTGTGTGAGAGTGAGTGATGTGTGTGTGTGTGAGAGGTGTGTGTGTGTGATAGTAGTGAGGTGTGTGTGTGAGTGAGGTGTGTGTGTGTGAGTGAGTGAGTGTGTGTGTGTGTGTGTTTTTTGTGTGTGTGTGTGTGAGTGAGTGAGGTGTGTGTGTGTGTGTGAGAGTGAAGTGTGTGTGTGTGTGTGTGAGACGTGAGTGTGCGTGTGTGTTTGTGAGAGTGATTGAGGTGTGTGTGTGTGAGATGCGTGCGTGTGTTTTGTGAGAGTGATGAGTGTGGTGGGTGAATAGTGTGTGGGTGTGGGTGTGTGAGAGTGAGTGAGGTGTGTGTGTGTGTGTGTGAGCGGTGAGTGAGGTGTGTGTGTGGTTGTGTGAGAGGAGTGAGGTGTGTGTTGTGATAGTGAGTGAGGTGTGTTAGAGTGAGTGAGTTGTGTGTGAGTGCAGGTTTGTTGTGTTAGAGTGAGTGAGGTGGTGTGTGTGTGTGTGAGAGTGAGTGGGTGTGTGTGTGTGTGTTTGAGTGCGTGTGTGTGTGTGTGTGAGAGTGAGTGAGGTGTGTGTGAGAGTGAGTGAGGTGAGTGAGGTGTGTTTGTGTTTGTGTGAGAGTGAGTGGGAAAAAGGTTTGTTTGTGTGTGTGTGAGAGTGAGTGAGTGTGTGTGTGTGTGTGTCTCTCTGTGTGTTTGTGTGTGTGTGATGTGTGTGTGTGTGAGAGTGAGTGATCTGTGTGTGTGAGAGCGTGTGTGTGTGTGTGTGTGTGGTGAGGTGTGTGTGTGTGTTGTGAGAATGAGTGAGGTTTGTGTGTGTGAGTGAGAGTGATGAGGTGTGTCGTGTGTCGTGTAGAGTGTTGAGTGATGTGTCGTGTGTGTGTGAGACGTGTAGTGCTGTGTGTTTGTGTGTGTGTGCGTGAGTGCGTGTGTGTGTGTGTGAGATGCGTGCGGTGTCGTGTGTGTGTGCGAGTGCGTGAGGTGTTTGTGTGTTTCGCGTGCATTGCGGTGTGTGTGTGTGTGCGCGTGCGTGAGTGAGTGTGTGTGTGTGTGCGCGTGACTGCAGTGCGGTGTGTTTGAGTGAGTGCGGTGCTGTGTATAGGTGATGGGTGTGTGTGTGTGTTTTTTTGTGCGAGTGAGGTGTGTGTGTGTGAGAGTGCGGTGTGTTGTGTGATGTGCGGATTGCGGTGTGTGTGTGTGTCATGCGCGTGCGGTGTGTGTGTGTGTGTGAGAGTGCGGGTGTGTGTGTGTGTCGTGCGTGAGGTGTGTGTGTGTGTGAGAGTGAGTGAGGTGTGTGTGTGTGCCGTGCGTGATGTTGTGTTGTGCGCGTGCGTAGGAGGTGGTGTGTGCGCGGTGAGTGAGGTGTGTGGTTGAGAGCGGTGGGTGTGTGTTTGGAGTGTGTAGGTGAGCGCGTGTGTGCGGTGTCAGTTGTTGTGTGGTGGTGCTCGGTGCGTGACGGTGGTGTGTGTGTGCGCGCTTGCGTGCGGTTGTGTTGTGTGTGAGAGTGCGGTGTGTTGTGTGCGCGCGTGCGGTGTGGGTGGGTGTGTGTGCTCGTGGTGCTGTGTGTGTGGCGTGCGTGCGGTGCGTGCAGTGTGTGTCGAGCGGAGCGTTAGGTGTCTTGTGTGTGTGCGCGGCGTGATTGTGCGGTGTTGTGAGCGTGAGTGAGGTGTGTGTGTTTGTGTGGCGCGCTGATGTGTGTGTGTGGTGTGTGTGCGAGTGCGGTGTGGGTGGCGCGTGCGTCGGTGGTGTGTGATGTCAGTAGCGTGCGGTGTGTGGGTTGCGCGTGGTGCGAGTGTGTGTGATGTGTGTGCGCGTGCGTGCGGTGTGTGTGTGTTCGCGTGCGTGCGGTGTGTGTGTGTGCCGTGCGTGCGAGTGGGTTGTTGTGTTTGTGTGTGCGCTCGTTCTTGCGTGTGTGTGCGCGTGGGTGAGGTGTGCTGTGTGTAAGCGGCGTGCGTGCGGTGTTGCTCGGGCGCGTGCGTGCGGTGTGTGTTTGTGCGCGGTAGCGTGCGGTGTGTGTGTGATTCGCGTGCGATGCGTCTCGTGTGTGCGCGTGCGTGCGTGTGTGTGTGCGCGTGTCGTGAGGTGTGTGTGTGTGGAGCTTGCGTGCGGTGTGGTGTGTTGACGCGTGCGTGCGGTCTGTGCGCGTGAGTGAGGGTGTGTGTGTGTGAGAGTGAGTGAGGTGTGTGTGAGAGTGAGTGAGGTGTGTGTGAGAGTGAGTGAGGTGCGGTGCATGTCTTGTGAGAGTGCGTGTGCGTGGTGTGTGGGTGTGTGTGTGTGTGAGCGTAGCTGCGGTGTGTGTGGGTGTGCGAGGTTAAGTAGGGGGCCCGCTGGAAGTGTGTGTGTGTGTGTTCGCGTGAGTCGCTTTGTGTGTGTGTGTGTGATCGTTGAGTGAGGTGTGTGGTGTGTGTGAGCTTGAGTGAGTTGTGTGTGTGGTGTGAGCGTGAGTGAGGTGTGTGTGTGTGTGTTGCCGTGCGTGAGGTGTTTGTTGTGTGCGACGTGCTTGCGGTGTAGTGGTGTTGTGAGCGTGCTGCCGTGCTTTGTGTGTGGTGGGCGCGTGGATGCAGTGCTTGTGATGTGCGTGCGGGCGGTGTTGTGTGGTGCCGCGTGCGTGATGTGTGTGTGTTGCGCTTGCGTGCGGTTTTGTGTGTTTGTGTGTGTCGGCGAGCGCGTGGGTGTGGTCTGCTGTGTGTGTGGTGCGAGTGCGTTTGTGTGTGTGCCGTGCTTGCGGTGTGGTGTGCGAGCGTGAGTGAGGTGTGTGTTGTGTGTGTTGTGTGTGTTGTGTGTGTTGTGTGTGTTGTGTGTGTTGTGTGTGTGTGTTGTGTGCGCAGCGGTGTCTGTCTGTGTTGCTGGTGTGTGTGCGCCGAGTGACGTGCTAGTGATGTGTGCTGTGGCCGCGTGCGTCGGTGTGTGTGTGTGTGCGCTTGCGATGTGCGGTGTGAGCCCGCGTGAGGTTGTCTGTTTGTGTGGGCGAGGGAGTGATGTGTGTGTTAGAGTGCGTGACGTAGTGCTGTGTGTGTGCGCGTGATGAGGTGTGTGTGTGTTTGTGCGGCGTGCGTGAGCGTGTGGTAGTGTGCGCGTGCGTGCGGTGTGTGTGTGTGCTTTGTGTCGTGCGGTGTTTGTGTGTGTGTGTGTGGTTAGCGTGCAGTTGTGTGTGTGTAGTGTGAAGAGTGAGGTGTGTGTGTGTGAGACGTGCGTGAGGTTGTGTGTGTTACGCTGAGTGCAGTGTGTGTGTGATCATTGCGTGAGTGTGATGTGTGGGCGGCGGGTTTAGGTGTGTGGTGCCAAAATGTTTTATACAGGACGCCGAAAAAAAAAATGTGAACCTGAGGTGTGTGTGTTGTGTGTGTGCGAGTGCGTGCTGTGTGTGTGCTCGTGAGTGCTGTTTGTCTGTTGTTTCGTGCGTCGTTTTGGTGTGTGGTGCGCGTGCTTTCGGTGTGTGTGTGGTGCGCGTGCGTGAGGTGTGGGGTGTGTGCGCGTGATTGAGGTGTGTGTGTGTGTTGTGTGTGTGGTGTGTGTGTGTTGTGTGTGTGGTGTGTGTCTGTGTGTGTGTGTCTGTGCGTGTGTGTGTGCGAGTGGTGTCGTGATGTGGGTGTTCGTTCGTGCTTTTGTGTGTGCGCGTGCGTGCGTGTGTGTGTGAGAGAGTGCGTGTGTGTGTGTGTGTGAGAGTGAGGTGTGTGTGTGTGTGAGAGTGAGGTGTGTGTGTGTGAGGTGGGTGTGGTGTGTTTGAGCGTGAGTAACAGAGTGTGTGTGTGTGTGAGAGTTAGTGAAAGGTGTGTGTGTGACGCGTGCTTGCGGTGTGTGTGTCCGAGAGTGTGAGGTTTGGTGTGTGTGTGTGCAGCGCGTGGTGATGTGTTGTGTGTGTGTGTGCTCGCCGTGCGTGAGAGTGTGTGTGGTGCGCGCGTCTTGCGAGTGGTGTGTGTGTTTGCGCGTGCTGTGTGTTTGTGCCGCGTGCGGTGTGTCGTGTGTGTGTGCGAGTTGCGCTGCTGTGTGTGTCGCGTGCGTGCTGTGGTGAGGTGCTGCTGTGAACGCACTCTGCACGACTTAAACGTGTAAGTTTGTAGTGTGTGAGCGTGCGTGCTGTGTGTGTGTGTGTGCGCGTGAGTGCGGTGTGTGTGTGTGTGCGCGTGCGGTGTGTGTGTGTGTGATGTTTGTGCGCGTGCGGTGTGTGTGTCGTAGCGCGTGCGGTGTGTGTGTTGTTGGCGCGTGCGTGAGGTGGTTTGTGTGTGCGCGGCTCTGAGGTGTGTGTGTGCGCGTGAAGTGCGGTGGTGTGTGTGGCCGCGTGTGCTGTTGTGGGGTGTGTGCTGCGCGCGTGTGTGCGGTGTGTTTGTGTGTGTGTGTGTGTGCGCGCGTGAGTTAGGGTTTGTGTGTGTGGTGGTCTCCCGCGCGTGGCCTGGTGTGTCGTGTGTGGGATTATGCGCGTGCCTGCTGTCGTGGTGTACTATCACCAGGGAGGTTTGGTTATGGACAAGTGAGAGTGTGTGTGTGAGAGTGAGGTGTGAGAGTGAGGTGTGAGTGAGGTGTGTGAAAGTGAGGTGTGTGAGTGTGAGTGAGTGAGTGAGCGTGTGCAGTGAAGTGTGTGTTGTGTGTGTTTGTAGTGCGGTGCCTTTTGTTTGTGTGTGTGTGTGTGAGTGAGGGAGGTGTGTGTGTGTGAGAGTGAGTGAGGTGTGTGTGTGTGTGTGCGAGTGAGGTTTTTGTGTGATCGTGAGGGTGTGTGTGCGAGTGCGGTGTGTGTGTGATCGTGAGGTGTGCTGCCTCGTTCGGAAAGTGTGTTAGTGTGTGTGTGGATCCTGCGGTGTTTGGTAGTGTTACGTGCTGTGTGTGTGGGTGGTAGCGCGGTCCCGTTGTGTGTGTGTGTGTGTGGTGTGGCGCGTGCCTTGTGTTGTGTGTGTGTGGTGCCGTGAGTGCGGTGGGTGTTTGTGCGCGTGCGTGCGGTGTTGTGTGTGTGTGCTCGTGACGTGCTTTGTGTTTGTGTGTGCGCGCGGCGCTCCGTGTGTTTGTTGTGTGTGTGTGTGTGTGTGCGCGTGCGGTTTGTGTGTGTGAGAGTTAGGTGTGTGTGTGTGAGAGTGAAGTGGGGTGTGTGTGTTACATGTGTCTGTGTGTTGTGTGTGTGTGTGTGTACTGAGAGTGCATGAGTGGGTGTGTGTGTGGTGGCGCGTGATGATGTGTTGTGTGTGTGATAGTGATGAGGTGGTGTGTATGGTTGAAGGCAGAGAGAGTGTGTGTGTGTATGTGTGAGAGAGAGAAAGAGAGAGAGAATGTGTGTGTGTGAGAGAGAGCGTGATGTTTGTGTTAGTGTGTATTTGGGACGAGAAGAGCGCGTGCAGGTGCAGTGGTGTCTGTGTGCGAGAGAGCGTGCTGGTAGAGTGTGTCTGGTGTGCTAGCTCTTGCGGGCATAGTATGTTTGCGCGAGCGTGGGTTTGTGTGTTTGCGCGCTCGTGCGTTTTGTTGTGTGCGCGCGCGTGTGGACGTATGTGTTTGTGTGGAGCGCGTGCGTGTGTGTGCGTCTGTGTGCTCGCGCTGCGGTGTGTGTGTGTGTGTGCGCGTGCGGTGTGTGTGATGTGCTCGCGTGCGTGTGGTGTGTGGTGTGCGAGTGCGTGTGTGAGTGTCTGTGTGCGCGTGTGCGTTGTGTGTGTGCGCGTAGAATAGTAAATACATACATAATGCGGCGTAGTGTGCGTAGCGTGTGTGAGAGAGTGGCGTGTGCCGTGCGTGTTGTTGTGTGTGCGAGCGTGCGGTGTGTGTGCGCGCGTGCGTGTGCGCAGGAGGTGTGTGTGCGCGCGTGCGTGATCGTGCGGTGATGTTGTGAGCGCGTGCGGTGTGTTGTGTGTGCGTCGAGCGTCGCGGTGTGTGTGTGTGTGGGTGTGTGCGTGCGTGTGTGTGTGTGTGTGCGCGCGCGGTGTGTGTGTGTGGTGGCGTGCGGTGTGTGCGTGCAGGTGTGTGCGGTGTGCTCGTGCGGTGTGTGACAGTGCCGTGTGTGTGCGTGCTTGTGGCGGTGTGCGTGCGTGGTGCGGTGGCTTGCGGTGTGCGTGCTTGTGTGCGGTTTGCGTGCGGTGTGCGTGCGTGTGTCGCGGTTCGTGCGTGCGTGTGTGCGTTTTGCGTGAGGTGTGCGCGTGCGAGTGTGCGTGCGGTGTGTGCCCCGTGCTGTTGGGCGTGTCGTTCGTGTAGTGCGGGGTGTGTGCGGCATGCGGTGTGTGGTGTGTGTGTGCCGCGCGCGCGTGTACGTGCGGTGTGTGGGGTGTGTTGGCCGTTTGTTGTGTGCAGCGGGCGTGGTGCGTGTGCTTGCGTGTGCTGCGGTGTGGGGGTGCGTGCGGTGTGTGTGCGTGTGCGGGTGCGCGTGTGTGCTGTGTGTTTGTGTCTGCCACACGTGCGTGCGTCGCGTGTGTGAGAGCCGTGCTTGTGATGACGTGCGTGATATGTGCGTGGGTTGTGATGTGTTTTTCCCGCAAGTTCCCCAACTGTACTGGCCGCGGCCACCGCATGTCGTTGCTAGGTGACTCCCGCTCCACTCGGGTTTGTGTTGTTTGTTGTTGTTCTGTGGGAGTCCGCCCGTGCTCGTGCTGGCGCCTGCCTCGCTCACCCAGCGTCTGCAGGGGTCTTGTGCTTGGTTTTGTAGGCCCGGCTTCAGCCTATCATGCCAGCCGGCTGCAGCCTCGGCCCGGTCGGCCCGCCGGCAGTGCTTCCTCCTCTCTCGTCCCTTCGCCTCTCGCCAGCCGGTCCCTGGTGTCTGTCGCCTCGCCGTCCCTTTTGTCGTTTCCGTGCTTTCTGCCCTCCCGGTTGTTGGTCCGGGCTCGCTTCCGTTTCCGGCGTCGTTCCGCCCCCACCTCCCCCTGTGCTCCCCCTCCGCTCCTCTGCGCTCGGTTTGGGGCGCCCTGCATCGCCTTGCCGCCCGTGTCTGCCCCGCCTGCCTGGTGCCGCCGCTGCAGCTCCCCCCCTCTGCTCCCACCTCCCCGTCCTCCCCCCCTTCCGTCCTCCGTTCCCCTCTGGCTCGCCCCCCTCTGCCCCTCCCCAGCCTTCCCGCCGTTTTTCCCTCATCCCTCCGTCTCTCCTCCTCCTACGCGTCTCCCTGAAAAGTCCAGCTGTTGCGCTCCCGAGGTGTTTAGAGCGCGTTTACACGCGTGCGTGAGCGGTGCAGATTTCTCTCCTGATTCGGACCAGAGCGTCTGTCAAATACACGAGTGTGAATGTGGAGTGTTTTTGGTCTCGTCATATCTGCTCTTTCCTTGACTGTGATCTGAGCTCGTGCTCTTGAGCTCTTCCTGGAGTCTCTGCTGACGAAAGCGTGTCACGTCACACAGTCACGCAACGCCAAAACCATGACCACCTCACACCTGTGAGTCGCCACCGGCGTTCATGTGTCATTAGAGCGTGAGCGTGTGCGTGTCCTCATGTGTGCGTGTCTGTGTGTGTGTGCAGGAAGCAGTGCATAGAGCTGGAGCAGCAGTTCGACTTCCTGAAGGATCTGGTGGCGGCGGTGCCTGACATGCAGGGCGAGGGAGAGGAGAACCACACGGAGGGAGAGAAGATCCCGCGCAGGTCAGACACGCAGTCTGAAGCACGCATGTGAGTGTGCGTGTGCTTGAGTGTGTGAGCGAGCGTGCGTGAGCGAGTGTGCGTGGTTTGCGTAAGTGTTTGAGTCGAGTGAGAGAGAGAGCAAGTGCGAGAGCGAAGTGTGTGTGTGTCTGTACAGCTGAAGTGTGTGTGTGTGTGTGTGTGTGTGTGTGTGTGTTGGTTATCAGCGGTGTGTGTGTGTGTGTGTGTGTGGTTACAGCTGGTGTTTGTGTGTGTGTGTGGTTACAGCTGAAGTGTGTGTGTTTGTGTGTGTGTGTAACCGCTGTGTGTGTGTGTGTGTGGGTGGGGGTTACACTGAAGTGTGTGGTGTGTGGTTACTGCTGGACGTGTGTTTTGGTTACCCATCTGAAAGTGTGTGTTACGCTGAGTTGTGTGTGTGTGTGTGGTGTGTGTGTGGGTGTGTGTCTGTGTGTGTGTGTGTGTGTGTAGGTTTATAGCTGAAGTGTGTGTGTGTAGTGTGGTGTGTGTGTGTGTGTGCGTGAGAGAGAGAGAGAGTGTGTGTGTTGTGTGTGTGTGTGTTTTTGTGTGTGTGTGGTGTGTGTGTGTGTTTGTGTCTGTGTATCTGTGTGTGTGTGAGTGTGTGTGTGTATTTTTATAGCTGACGTGGGTGGGTGTGTGTTGGTGTGTGTGTGGTTACAGCTGAAGTGGGTGTTGTTTGTGTGTGTTAGTTTAATAGCTGAGTGTGTGTTGTGTGTGTGTAGGTGCTTCTAGCTGAAGTGTGTGTTTTGTTGTTTAGGATATTTAGGTGTTTGTAATGTATGTGTGTGTGTGTGTGTGTGTTGTGTTTGTGGTTCAGAGGTCGTAAGCCGGGCTCAGGACGCAAGAACGGCGGCGCTGGAGCCAAAGGCAAAGACAAGAGACTCTCAGGCACTGAATCAGAGCAGGAGGTAAAGGAGTGCTGCTGTCTCCCACAATGCAATGCCATCTTTGCCTTGAATCATTTCCTGGAATATAAGTCATGTTTATATCATCCGAAACATCCTGCAATTTATTTTGCAATGCAGTTAACATCAAGCGTGCAAACCCTGCTCAAAGCGTGTGTGCTCTTACACTATCATGTGTGTTGTTTTGTGTTCAGGATGATTCTGAGGACAGTGAGACAGACGGAGAGGACGACGAGGACGCGTCTCGCACCAGCACAAACACACAGCCTGCAGCCTTCTTCCACAGGTACAGCACAAACCACCACACACCACCTGACCTGAGTTTAACTGCACTGTATATGCTTTGAATGGGTTTCATTTGTATCGGTGCACTCAAACGTATTTAAGATTTATGACTGCATATAAAGTGTCCGTGCATTTGAGTTTAATGCAAACTAATAAACATAATGTGATCGTATTTGTCAATCATACAGAAATGAAACGGGTCAGATCTCTCTAATGCATCGTGATTCTCTCTGGAGTCGAGTCTGAGCTCAGTTTTTAACAGCAGGTGGCGCTGTGTGCTTTAGAAACAGCCGTACTCTGCTTGATTCCTGCTCCTCACACACACACACCACTTCAGCCTAAAGTAATCATTCATACAGTTCGAAGTGAACTACAAGAGTGCTCACAGTGGGCTGCGTTTACATTAATCTCAAGCGCTCTTCTTCGTGAGCATTTAAGTGTGTCTAGCCTAGAGCGCCACCTGCTGTTAAACACTGAGCTCAGAATCCAGTCCAGAGAGAGTTGTGAGACATTCGGAAAATCAAAGTTGCACTACTATTTGCATGGGTTTGTTTTTATCAAGTAAACATATTTTCAGATGCATTTATCCAAATAGCTTAGAATCAGCCTGAATCTTTTGATAAATCAGTAAATTTATTCGTTTAAAAATATGAGCATGGTTATTTTAGTCTCATTGAGATACTATTATAGTTCTTATTAATGTTTTAATAATCAAATTAAAATCTTATTAATTTCCTGTTTTCATGTTAATTTTAAAGTTTTCATGATTTTGTTGTGTTTTTGTAATTAGTTGTTTTTATATATACATAGCTTTTATAAAGTTGACTGCAGTTTTAGTTATTTTAGAACATTAAGTTAAACTAAAAGAAAATTAGATATTGTGCCTTGGTAAGTCGCTGAAATAAGTGTTTTATATTTTTATTTTATTGATTTTTATGTCAGTTAATTATTTTATTTCAAGTAGTGATGATTTTAGTGTTAGTTAACTATGACATTCAGTTTGTTCAAACGTGAGAATGAAACGAATTGGATTTATTGATGGTAAATGTAAAGCGCATTCAGTTTATTAGCACCGTTACAGAAGTCTGACCCGTTTCATTTATATATGGCTGACAGATAGGATCACAGTAGGTTTATTAGTTTATATTAAACTCTGTAAACCAAATGCATGGACATTTTATATGCAATTCAAATACATATATCTTAACTTTATACCGAAATATTTGAGTGTGTTTCAAGTAAAAACTGAAACCATTAAAAATGTTCATTGAAGTAAACTATGTCTGTCTGTGTGTGTGCGCGTGTGTGTGTGCGTGTGTCTGTGTGTGTCGCCGTGTCTGTCTTGCATCGCGGGTGTGTGTGTGTGTGTGTCTGTGCGTGCGTGTGTTGTCGGTCTGAATCTGTGTTGTTGTCCGGTCTGTCTGTCTGTCTTTGAGTGTGTGTGTGTGTGTGTGTGTGTGTTTTTTTTTTTTGTGTGTGTGTGTGTGTTTGTGTGTCGGTCTGTGCTGTGGGTGTGTGTTGTGTGTTGTGTGTGGTGTCGTCTGTCTGTCTGTCTGTGTGGTGTGTGTGTGTCTGTGTGTGTCGGTCTGTCTGTGTGTGTGTGTGTGGTTGTGCTGTCGGTCTGTCGGTCTGTGTGTCGTGTGGCTGTCTGTGTGGTCGGTCTGTGTGTGTGTCGGTATGTCTGGCGTCGTCTGTTTGTGTTTGTTTGTGTGGGTGTGTGTGTTGCGTCTGTCTGTCTGTCGTCTGTGTGGGTGGTGTGTTGGGTGTGTGTGCGGTACTGTCTGTCTGTCTGTCTGTCTTGTGTGTGTGTGTGTCTGTGTGTGTCGGTCTGTGTGTGTGTGTGTGTGGTGTGTGTTTCTGTGTGTGTGTGTGTATGTGTGCGTGCGTGTGTGTGTGTCGGTCTGTCTTTGTGTGTGGTGTCTGTCGGTCGTGGTGTGTGTGTGTTGTCTGTCGGTCTGTCTGTCTGGTGTGGTCCTGTCTGTGTGTGTGTCTGTGTGTTGTGTGTGTGTGTGTCTGTCTGTGTGGGTGTGTGTGTGTGTGTGTTGGTGGCGGTCTGTCTGTGTGTGTGTTTTGTTTGTGTGTGTGTCGGTCTGTCTGGGTTGTGGGTGTGTGTGTGTGTGTCGGTCTTTCTGTGGTTTTTGTGTGTGGGTGTGTCGTCTTTCTGTGTGTAGTGGTTGTTTTTCCGGTCTGTCTGTGTGTGTGTGTGTTTCGTCTTTCGGGTGGTTTGTGTGTGGTGTGTCGGTCCCTGGTGTTCTGTCTTCTGTGTGTGTGTGTGTGTGTGTGTCGGTCTGTCGGTCTGTGTGTGTGTGTTTGTGTGTGTGTGTTGTGTGTGTTGTGTGTGTTGTGTGTGTTGTGTGTGTTGTGTGTGTTGTGTGTGTTGTGTGTGTTGTGTGTGTTGTGTGTGTTGTGTGTGTTGTGTGTGTTGTGTGTGTTGTGTGTGTTGTGTGTGTTGTGTGTGTTGTGTGTCTGTGTGTGTGTTGTGTGTGTGTGTTGTGTGGGTGTGTGTGTCGTCCTGTCTGTCTGTGTGTGTGTGTGTGTTTGTGTGTGTTTCAGTCCAGACGCGGCGGCGCTGCAGTTTGTTCCCATGGGCTCCCAGCAGGTGGCGCCGGTGTCGTCTCTGATGGCTCTGCCTCCCGCGCCGCACAAGAACGAGGACGACGACGAGGATTACGACTCATAGCCTGCACTCTTTCCTTCCGTTGCTCTCAGACGAGTCCGGCTCGAGCGGCACAAGCACCCATACTGCTCCACTAGACAGTTTTAAGTTGTTTTTTTTTTGTTTTTTTTTTTGGTAATCTTATGTTATTGTCCAGGAACAGTTCCAAGTTGTTTTAGTGAGTCGGTGTTTCTTTTGGTCCTCTTGGCCCCAGAAGTGAGAGCGTGTCGGGACACCCTGTGCACTCTTGCACTTTTCTTTAGTTTCCGTCTCTCGTCATGTTTTAAGAGCATATCACTCCCGTCTGAGGAGGTTCAGCAGATGTTTTGGTTGGTTTTAGCAGCAGATGCTGGCGAGTTGTTTGTAAGGGAAATGCAAAGCGGACAGTTCTGTTCTTTTGCTTTTGTGACTTATGTTTCTGGTTTTGTCCTTTTTAAGCTAGTTTTACGATTAAAGCTTCTCTCTTCCAGCGATTAAACTGTCTAGCGGCGCTTTCATGCAGTTTTTAATTCATTCTGTTGCAGGTCGTTCATCGGATGTGAATGTGTTGATTTGGTTTGAGAGCGTTTTAATCGTTTCGAACACGCTCTGTTCCCCGGATGATTTTATTTGGCCCCCCCATTTTTATCCGAAAAAATGATTTGCTTTGTTTTATATCTTTTTATCTTGTATGCTTAGACCGCGTTTAATGTTTGCTGTGAAGCTGGAGAGAGTCACGTGATTTTGTATGAGTGAAATAAACTTTGAGGTTTCAGTAATTTGCTCTTTCGATGTGCTTTCCTCACGGGGCCAGTGGTCAGAACCATTACGAGGGTGAGTTTTCGGTTTTTGTAATCATTGTTTGACTTCGCTGAGAGCCAGTGTCAAGCGCTTCAGTTGTTCTGACATTGCTGTGCGAGTCGAACTAGCTGAATAATCACATGTGGCTTAAGAAGGCAATCACTTCTTGCTTAACTGGGGGGTTAATCCACTAGTTTACTCGGTCACTCTATACTCGTCCGCTGCTTATCCACTCAGTGGTTGAGCTGTCCAGAGCCAGGGTTATCATCGCTGACTAAAACCATCAAACATTTCATTACCTGAAGTAAAATGAATCTTAACTTCAATAAAATATCTATTATACTATATTATAATATTAGTTTATATATTATATATATAGATATATATATATATAATTTTTTTTTTTTTTTTTTTTTTTTTTTTTTTTTTAATTGATGCAACGACATTATTTCTCACTTTTTTATATTTATTTAAAATACTAAAATAACTGCAGTTGAATAAACTAAACTTAATAAATAAAACAAATACAAATTGTATAGACAAAAAAAACTAAAACTAATAAAGTGACAAACTTAAGGTGAAGACAAATAAATAAAAATGAGATCTAATCAGATCTCGATGATAGTAAAAACAACCCACTGCTGTCAGCACTCAAAATCAAACGTATGTTATGTAGAGAAATATATTTACATTTAGCAGATGCTTATAGCCAAAGCAAATTAAATCGTGTTCAAGGGATAATTTAGCATTAATTAATGCACGTGTGTGAGAGGGAGAGAGAGTGTGCGTGTGAGAGAGAGAGATTGTGTGTGTGAGAGAGATTGTGTGTGAGAGGGTGCGAGAGTGTGTGTTGTGAGAGGCGCGAGTGGGTGTGGAGAGTGTGAGAGAGTGTTGTGAGAGAGGGAGAGATTGTGTGTGTGTGAGAGGGTGAGAGAGAGTGTGTGTGTGAGAGGGAGAGAGAGGTATGTGTGATGAGAGGGAGAGAGAGAGTGGTGTGTGTGATACGGAGAGAGCGTGTGTGGTGTGATAGGGATGAGAGAGTGGGTGGTGAGTAGGGAGAGTAGATGATTTGTGTGAGAGGGGGTAGAGAGGTGTGTGTCTGAGCTATGGCTAGAAGTGTGTGTGTGTGTGAGGGCGAGAGTGTGTGTGAGAGAGGGAGAGAGAGAAAGAGTGTGTGTGAGAGAGAGAGAGAGATATGTGTGTGTGTGAGAGAGAGAGAGATGTGTGTGTGTGTGAGAGGGAGAGAGTGTGTGCGTGTGTGTGTGAGAGAAAGAGTGTGCGCGTGTGTGAGGGCGCGAGAGTGGGGTCGTGTGTGAGAGGTAGCTAGAGTGCCGTGTGGTGGAGAGGAGAGAGATTTCGTGTGGAGAGGTAGAAGTGTTCTTGTGTGAAGGGAGAGAAGTGCGAATGTGGTGAGAGGGAGAAGAGTGCGTGTGTGAGAGGAGAGATAGTGCGTGGTGAGAGGGAGAGAGCGAGAGAGTGTGTGTGTGTGAGATTTGATAGTGTGTTGTGAGAGGAGAGAGAGTGTGTGTGTGTGAGAGGGAGAGAGAGTGCGTGTGTGAGGGGGAGAGAGAGTGCGTGTGTGAGAGGGAGAGAGAGTGCGTGTGTGAGAGAGAGAATGTGTGTGTGAGAGGAGAGAGATTGCGTGTTTGGCAGGTAGATAGATGTGCTTGTGAGAGGGAGAGAGTGCTTGTGTGAGAGGGAGTATAGAGTGCGTGTGGTGAGATGGAGATAGTTTTTGTGTGATAGGGGAGAGAGTGCGTGTGATAGAGTGAGGAGAGTGCGTGTGTGATAGGAGATATTGTGTGTGTGCGAGGGAGAGAGTGTGTGTGTGAAGGGAGCGAGAGAGTGTGCGGTGTGAGTAGGGGAGAGAGAGTGTGCGGGGGGAGAGGGAGAGAGAGTGCGGTGGAGATTGTAGAGAGTGTCTTGTGTGCGAGGGGAGAGATTCTTGGTGAGAGGGAGAGAGAGAGTGGCTGTGTGTGGGAGAGAGAGAGTGCGTGTGTGAGAGGGAGAGAGAGAGTGTGCGTGGGTGAGAGGGAGAGAGAGGGCTTGTTTTAGAGGGAGATAGAGTGCGTGTGTGATAGGGAGAGAGAGTGCGTGTGTGGAGTTAGAGAGCGTGCTGTGTGGGGGGAGAGAGAGTGCGTGTGTGAGAGGGAGAGAGAGTTCTTGTGGATAGGGATGAGTGGGTGTGTGGATGAGAGAGAGAGTTTGCGTGTGTTAGAGGTATAGAGAGTGTCGTGTGTGAGAGTGAGAGAGAGTTGGTGTGATAGGAGAGAGAGTGCGTGTGTTAGAGGGAGAGAGTGTGGCGTGTGTGAGAGGAGAGAGAGAGGTGCGTGTGTGAGAGGAGATATGACTGTCGCGTGTGTAGAGGGAAGAAAAAAAAAAAAAAGAAAAAAAAAAAAAAATGTAGTGTGTTTTTTCAGAGGGAGAGAGAGAGTGTTCTGTGTGAGAGGGAGATAGAGTGTGTGTGTGAGAGGGAGAGAGATTGTGTGTGTGCGATGGAGAGAGAGTGCGTGTGTGATAGGGAGGAGATTGCGTGTGTGAGAGGGAGAGTGTGCGGTGTTAGAGTGAAGAGAGAGTGTGAGTGTGTGAGAGTTAGCGAGTGTGTGTGTGAGAGCGAGATTGTTTTGGAGAGGGAGAGAGATGTGTGTGTGAGAGGGAGAGAGAGAAAGTGCGGGTGTTAGATGTAGAGAAGAGAGATTGTGTGTGTGAGAGGGAGAGAGAGAGAGTGCGTGTGTGAGAGTGCGTGTGTGTGTGTGTGCGTGTGTGAGAGGGAGAGAGAGAGAGTTCGTGTGATAGAGATAGAGATTGCGTGTGGAGAGGAGCGCGAGTGGCGTGTGTGAGATTGATAGGAGAGATATGTGCGTGTTGTGAGAAGAGAGAGAGGTGCTGTGTGATAGGGCGAGAGAGTGTGCGTGTGTTATAGGGAGAGAGCGTGGCGTGTATGAGAGTGCGAGAGATTGCGTTTGTGAAGGAGAGAAGTTTTCGTTATGTGTGAGAGGGAGAGAGAGTGCGTGCGTGTGAGAGGGAGAGAGAGTGCGTGCGTGAGAGGGAGAGAGAGAGAGTGCGTGAGAGAGAGAGAGAGAGTGCGTGCGTGATAGTGGAGATAGTTGCGTCGTGAGATGGAAGAGTAGTGCGTGCCGTGAGAGGGAGAGATAGTGCGTGCGTGAGAGGGAGAGCAGTGCGTGCGTGATTAGGGATAGAGAGTGCGTGTGTGAGAGGGAGAGAGAGGGCGTGCGTGAGAGGGAGAGAGAGTGCGTGCGTGAGAGGGAGAGAGAGTGCGTGCGTGAGAGGGAGAGAGAGAGAGTGCGTGAGAGAGAGAGAGAGAGAGAAAGAAATGTGTGTGTGAGAGAGAGAGAGAGGTGAGTGTGTGAAGAGGGGCGAGAGTGCGTGCGTTATATGGAGAGAGAGGCTTTCGTGATAGGGAGCGAGGTGCGTGCGTGAGAGGAGATAGATCACGTGCGTGAGAGGGAGAGAGGAGTGCTTGCGTTGAGGGAAGAGTGCGTGCTTGAGAGGGAGAGAGATTGCGTGCTTGAGAGGGAGAGAGATGCGTGCGTGAGAGGTGAGTGAGTGTGTGCGAGCGTGTGCGAGAGAGAGAGTGCTTGCGTGTGTGAGAGGGAGAGAGAGAGAGTGCGTGTGTGAGAGAGAGAGAGAGAGTGCGTGTGTGAGTGAGGCGAGAGAGAGAGTGCTTGTGTTAGAGGGAGAGAGCTAGAGTGCGTGTTTGAAGGGAGAGAGGAGTGTGCGTGTGTGGAGTTAAGAGAGTGCGATTGTGAGAGGGAGGGAGAGAGAGTGTGCGTGTGTGAGAGGGAGAGAGAGTGTGCGTGTGAGAGAGAGAGATTGTGTGTGTGAGAGAGAGCGAGAGTTGCGTGTGTAGAGGTGGAGAGAGGAGAGAGTGAGTGCGTGTGTGATAGGGAGAGAGAGAGTGTGCTTGGGTGAGAGGGAGAGAGAGAGTAGTTGCCGTGTGTGAGCGATGCAGGAGGATCGGCGAGTGTGCGGTGTGAAGGATAGAGAGATTTTGTGTGTGTGTGTGAGAGAGAGAGTGCGTGTGAGAGAGAGAGAGTGTGTGTGTTTGTGTGTGTGTGAGAGAGAGTGCGTGTGTGAGAGTGAGAGAGAGAGAGAATGTGTGTGTGAGAGAGAGAGAGACAGTTGTGCGTTTGTGATAGGAGAGAGAGAGTGTGCTTGTGGAGAGAGAGAGATTATCGTGTGTGAGAGGGATTAGCGAGAGTGTGCTGTGTGAGAGTGAGAGAGAGATGTGCGTGTGTGGAGGGAAGAGTGCTTGTGTGAGAGGTGATAGAGAGTGTGTGTGTTTGTGAGTGAGAGAGAGTGTGTGTGTGAGAGGGAGAGAGTGCGTGTGTGAGAGGGAGAGAGAGAGTGTTCGTGTGTGAGAGGGAGAGAGAAGTGTGCGGTGTGAGATGGATAGCGTAGTGCGTGCGTGTGTGCGAGGGGAGGAGTGCTGCTGTGTGAGTAGGTATACGAGAGTGCTGTGGTGCGAGGTAAGATAGAGGTTTCGTTTGTGAAGGAGAGAGAGAGAGTGCGTTTGTGAGAGGGAGAGGAGAGTGTGCTTGTGTGATAGGCGCGATATTGCGTGTGGAATGGAGAGAGATAGAGTTCGTGTGTGATAGGGAGAGAGCGAGTGTGCGTTTGTGGAGGGAGAGAGATTGCGTGTGTTAGAGTGAGAGAGCGTGTGGCTTGTGTGAGAGGGAAGAGAGAGATTGCGTGTGTGAGAAGGGAGAGAGGAGATTGCTTGTGTGAGAAGGGAGGAGCGAGTGTGCGTGTGTGATGGAGAGAGAGTGCGTTGTGAGAGGGAGAGAGAGGTGATGGTGTTTGAGAGGGAGAGATAGAGTGTGCGTGTGTGGAAGAGGGAGAAGAGTGTGTGTGTGTGAGGGAGAGAGAGAGTGTGCGTGTGTGAAAGGGATAGAGAGAGCGTGCGGGGAGAGGGAGAGAGATAGTGTGCGTGTGTTTAGAGGGAGAGATAGAGTGTGCTTGTGTGAGAGGGAGAGAGCGGTGTGCGTGTGTTATAGGGAGAGAGAGAGTTTGCGTGTGTGAGAGAGAGAGAGTGCGCGTTGTGGAGAGAGAGAGAGTGTGCGTGTGTAGAGGGAGAGAGAGAGTGTGCTTGTGAGAGGGAGAGAGAGGATGTGCGGGTGTGTAGAGAGAGATGCGTGGTGATAGATAGAGAGTGCGTGTGTAGAGGGAAGAAGAGTGTGTCGTTTGAGCGGGATAGAGAGCCGTGGCGTGTGTGAGAGGGAGAGAGTGCGTTTGTGATAGGTAGAGAGATTGCGGTGTGTTAGAGGAAGAGAGTGCGTGGTGAGCGGGAAAGAGTGCGTGTGTGGAGAGGTCGCGAGAGTGTGCTTGTGTGAGAGTGAGATAGAGAGTGTGCTTGTGTGAGAGGGCGAGAAGTGCGTGCGTGTGTGAGAGGGATAGAGAGTGCGTGCGTGTGTAAGGGAGAGAGAGTGGCGTGTTGATAGGTAGAGAGAGCGTGCTGTTTGATAGGGAGAGAGAGAGAGTGCTGTGTGATAGTGAGAGAGAGAGTGTGCGGTGTGAGGGGGAGAGAGTTGCTGTTGTATAGGGAGAGAGATTGCGTGTGTTAGAGGGAGAGAGCGTGCTTGGTTGTGGAGGGATAGAGAGTGCGTGTGTGAGAGGAGAGAGAGAGTGTGCGTGGTGATAGAGAGAGATAGTGCGTGTTTGCGAGGGAGAGAGAGAGTTTGCGTGTGTGTGAGAGGGAGAGAGTGCGTGTGTGAGAGGGAGAGAGAGTAGTGTGTGTGTGTGATGAGGGATAGAGCGAGTGTGCTGTGGAGAGAGAGAGAGCGGCGTGTTTGAGAGGGAGAGAGAGCGTGTGCGTTGTGTGAGAGGGAGAAGAGTGCGTGTGTGAGTAATGATAGAGAGTGCGTGTGTGAGAGGGAAGAGAGGAGTGTGCGTGTTTGAATAGGGAGAAGATTTGTGCGTGTGTGAGAAGGAGATAGGTGCGTTGTGTGATAGGGAGAGAGAGTGCCGTGTGTGAGAGGGAAGAGAGTGCCTGTTGAGAGGGAGAAATTGTGCGTGTGTTAGAGGGGCGCAGAGAGAGAGTGCGTGTGTGAGAGAGAGAGAGTGCGTGTGTGCTAGGGAGAGAAGGCGTCGTGGAGGGAGAGAGGTGTGGCGTGTGTGAGAGGGAGAGAGAGGTGCTGTGTGAGAGGGATAGAAGAGAGTACGTGTGTGAGAGGGAGGAGAGAGAGTGCGCTGTGTGAGACGGGAGAGAGAGTGCGTGTGGTGAGAGTGGGAAGAGTAGTGTGGCGTGTGTGTGGAGAGGGGAGAGCGATAGTTGCGTGTTGAGAAGGGGATATAGGAGTGCTGTGTGAAGGGAGTGAGATAGAGTGCGTGTGGTGAGGGGAGGGAGAGAGAGTGTGGCGTGTGTTATAAGGGAGAGAGAGAGAGTGCTGTGTTAGTTAGAGGGAGGGATTATAGTGCTTTGTGAATGAATGGTATAGATAGTGCCTTGTGTGAGGCGGGAGAGAGAGTGCGTTGTGTGAGGGTAGAGAGATTGCTTTTGATAGGGAGAGAGTATTTTGCGTGTTGTTAGGAGGGGAGAGAGTTCGTGTGTGTGAGAGGGTGAGAAGCGTTGCGTGTGGTTATAGTGAGAGATAGATTTTTCTTGTGTTGTGCGAGGAGAGAGGTGGCGTGTGTGTTTGATAGGAGAGAGAGTGCTTGTGCGTGAGGGAGAGAGATTGTCTTGTTTGTTTTAGAGAGAAGAGAAGTGTGTAGTTGTGTGATAGAGTGTAGAGAGATAGTGCGTGTGTTGAGAGGGAGAGAGATTCGTGTGTGTGCGAGAGAGGTGCGTGTTTGTTAGAGGGAGAGAGATTGCGTGTTGTGAGATGAAGACAGAGTGTGTGAGTGAGGGAGAGAGAGTGTGTGTGTGTATGAGAGAGAGAGTGAGCGTGTGTGTTTGTGTG
>JADLZN010006748.1:0-80217 GCA_018155175.1 Sinocyclocheilus anophthalmus
GCATGTTAACTCACACAACCACATCTACACACATAACATCTTTTAAACCTTAGTAAAGACCAGTTTATACATATAATCCAAAAACTGGTTTACCCCGAATAGCAATGCAAAAGGTCTACACAGTGAAGCAATGCGGTGCTGGAATGTTACGGTGAGTTGTTTAGCAACAGACGACCAATAAAAAACTGCCTCAGTGCTTACCTTATTAAAAATTCATGACCTCTAATATGAAGACGGTAAAATAGGAACATGTGAATAATGGAACAAGATGGACCTAAAGTCATACGTCTTAATTTTTCAGTAATTGGATAAATATGCTCCGTACCATTTATTTGCTTTCATAACTATTGTGGCTTGTTTATGTATTTCATCCAGGCTCATGGCTCCCTCTTCTTTCTCTCCTCATCTACCCCTCCTCCGTCTGTTTCACACTCAGTCCCTGAAGGACACATACGCATGAATAGAAGGAAATTACATGCATATGAAATCACCAAACCATTCTCACAATATTCACATATAGCTCTACCTGTACAAACACAAGATGCGTGTGTCTGTGTGTGTTTGTGTGTGCGCTGCATGTTCATTAAGAGTCAACGGCTGATGCCACTCTCTCTTTGTCTTTTCTCTGTCTGTCTCTCTAGCTCTATTCCTCTTTCTGTGTTTCTTTTCCCACACCTGTGGCCTGTGCGTCATCCTACTAATTCCAGTTTCAAGGTCAGCACTGTGCAGCTCTGAGCTGATCCCATTGGCTCTGTGAGTCCACACTGTGACGCCACCACACATCCACAGATTCATTAAAACAGCACATCCGTCTGTACTTTTTCCACTCACACGCAAACACACAGCCCTCTTTTCCCCTTCCATTCTCACAAAGAGTGACTTGACATCTAATTCTACATCCATCCTCAGCTACGTGAGTCTAATTTCAACACGTATCATTTTATCATACCTTATGTATGCTTGTTTTCTCTATATGTTTGTTTATCCTTTTCCGTGTTGCATACATTTAGAACATGTCAAAGTTTAAGGGAAATTTCCCTGCTATTCAATAAGCCTTATTAATTATTAATCTAACGGTTTGCCACACGGGAGACCATTACCAAATTAACCGTACCCTGGCAATATGTTGCCTGCTGCACTATTAATGCAAAGAGATGGAGAGAGAGAAAGAGAGAGAAAAACAGAATAACACAGAGTTAAGATGAGACTCTTATTCTATTAATCGTATTTACAAATGGTTTAAAATGAGTGCTGTCAAATGATTAAAGGTCACGATTGACGCCGTCGCATCCAAAATCAAGGTTTTTGTTTACATAATATATGTATGTTTGCTGTGTATATTTATTATGTATATATGAATACAAACACATGCATGTATATATTAAGAAAAATGTTATGTTTATATATAAAATATTTTGTATATAATATCAATTACATGAATATAAATATATACATGTAAATACTTGTAAATATTTTCTAAATATATACTGTATTTGTGTGCATTTATATATACATATTAAATATACACAGTACACACACACATTATATTATGTAAACAAAAACTTTTATTTTGGATGCGATTAATCATGATTACAGTGCGTACAGATTACATCGTTTGACAGCACTATTTAAAATCTACTGTTATTTCTAAATGGCTATTCATTTTACACACTACACAAATTAAAATACCATGAAAGAACAATAGCAACACTATACTTGCAAAGTAACAACAATAATCAAACGTGAGGTCAAATATTGATTAATTCATAAAACAAGAAATGGTTTTGCTTAAATATTCAAATAAAAAAATGAATCTGGCATCTGATATTTTTTCTAATATTGGTCAGAAAAACATCCATTCCTTACAATTAGCAGTGTGTCTTGTGTCTGTCTACAGCTATTGCTCCCAGTGCTTTTTTCTTTCTTTCTGGGCTCTACAGTCATTTATCAATCTTGCCACTGGTTGTGACTTCTCTGAAGATTAAAGTTGCATCAGTTGTTCATATTTTTGCCATTGTGAAGCTGAACAACCGGCCCTCCATCTTCTGTGATTCAGGCGATGCTGCTTTCACTTGGAGGTCTTGAAAATTCAGTGTCTCGCAGTTGCTGTGATACCGCTGTCTTGAAAGTTTGTCAAAATGTCAGTGGTAAAACAGTCAATAACATATCAGTCATAAGAGTCTGGTTTACCTGTATGCCTGTATAGGAACAAACACCAAATGTTTTTAAGCTGGAGAGTCTAAAAATGGCCACTTCTGGTTAGAATAGTGTTTAGGTTGCCTGTAGCAATACAATATTGAGGCTATAGCTGCAAGACTGCCACACTTTTTGATTGAAAAGATAATTTATTATGCCCTCTTTTTAAATTTGAATTGCTTATTTTTTTATTTTGACCTTTAAGAACTCCAGCACTTGCCAGTCAAGTCAAACCTCACCCAGCTTCATTTAGTGGTCAGGATAAGATTGTCAGACTCAGGCGATGTTGACATGACCTGTATAAGTCAACTAACATCCTTTTATTTACCATCATATTATCATTATACTGCCCAATGACGAGATTCGATTATTGGGGTTCCACTACCCTTCCCCCGTCAGGTTACTGGGAATCTGACCTTATAAAGCACACGTCTTCGGAGTGCTTAGAGCTGCTTGATGGACCCCCAACTGCACTGGCATATCAATTGCCTACAGTTTTTAGCAGTGCACCTTGCCTTGAACCGTCTCAAAGGGTGCTTACAAGGCAAGTACGTGCTGGTCCAAACGGACAACACGGCGACCATGCGTACATTAACCGACAAGGTGGTCTGCGCTCCCGTTGCATGTCGCAACTCACCCGCCACCCTCCTCCTTTGGAGTCGGAAGGGTCTGAGGTCACTTCATGCCATTCCCATTCCGGGTCTGCTCAACCGTACAGCCGACGAGCTACGCCTTGAGTGGAACCTGTTCATCTGAGTGGTGTTCTTCTCGCCGAGAAGACCCCCGTAGATGCCCGATCGGAGTCGTGCTTTATTTCCTGCAGGATGGGTTGGAGCGAAGACTGTCTCCCTCCACCCTTAAAGTCTATGTCGCTGCGATTGCTGCTAACCATGACCCCGTGGAAGGGAAGTTGGTAGGGAAGCATGATCTGGTCATCAGGTTCCTTAGGGGGGCCAGAAGGTTAAATCCTCCCCGGCCCTCCTCTATACCCTCTTGGGACCTGTCTCTAGTGCTCAAAGCACTACAGCAGGGCCCATTTGAGTCTTTGCAGTCAGTCGAGCTAAAGTTTCTTTCATTGAAAACTCTGCTCCTGCTTGCACTGGCATCCATCAAGAGTGTAGGGGACCTGCACGCATTTTCGGTCGACGATTTGTGCCTAGAGTTTGGGCTGGCTGACTTCCAGGTAATCCTGAGGCCCCGGCCCGCTATGTGCCCAAGGTTCCCACTACTCCCTTCAGGGATCAGGTGGTGAGCCTGCAATCGCTGCCCCCGGAGGAGGCAGACCCAGCCCTAGCTTTGCTCTGTCCCGTCCAAGCCTTGAGATGCTACGTAGACTGGACACAAAGCTTTAGGACCTCAGACCAGCTCTTTGTCTGTTACGGAGGCCGGCAGAAGGGAATGCCATCTCTAAGCAGAGGATGAGTACAATGATTACCGTCCTCCGTCCCCTTGGCAGCCAGACGTGGCGGAAAGTCCGGCCCAAGGCTCTCTGAGATCTGTGAGAACCGGTAGAGGGCTGGTTTCCATATGTAGAAACCTAAGTGGATCCATTATGTGTAAAATCCACGGTATAGCCTCAGAGCCCATGTTCCCCGGCAGACTTCCTGCCAGTTCCAAGAGGGCTACAATCACCTCTATTCTTCCACAACTTTCCTGTTCCAGTGGAACGGTACGTTTTCCCATGTTATCCAATCTCACGAGTGGGTAATGCTATGACACATGACCGTCTTTTTGTGAGCCCCTGCCTACACCAAAAGGGGTGGCATGCGGCTCGCACCGGACACTGGAAGGGGCACCCTCCTGGCCTGTGGTAGTCGGCTTCCCAATTCTGTCTCACCGACGTGAACTCTGAGTGAACCTATGAAAGGGAACGTCTCGGTTACGTATGTACCCCTCGTTCCCTGAAGGAGAGAACGGAGATGTCATATCCCGTCTCCACGGCTGCTGTACCACCGCTGAGCGGCTCGGTCACCGGCTCGGCTCCTCAGTGAAAACCTGGTATGCGTTGCACCTGCTGCTTTTTTATGCTCACGCTGTGATCAGCGGCATCTGGATGCAGTCATCGCATGCCATTGTGCATTGGCTCATTTAGTTTACACACAAAGTGGATTGGTCTCTCTAAGCGAGGTTACATACATAACCGAGATGTTACTTTTCAAGTCAAAATTTTAATTTAATTATATTATTTGAAATATTATTAGTATACTATATTGTTATTGTTATTATTATTATTATTAAAAACATTTAAACAGCTTTTTACATTACATATAAAGTTCTGAAACTCTATAAGTTAGTGCATAAATGCATGAATTTTTATTTTGGCTGCATTCTTTTTTCTTTAAAGTCTCAAACCAGAGTTGCCCTGTGGATAAATCAGAACAATGCAAAACTGACCTGACCCCATTCTGCTAAACATCATACATTTTTGAATGCAATTCACACTTACACACACACACACACCACGCACACACACACACACACACACACACACACACACATCACACCACACACACACACTTCTTGTTTGTCTAACCTCAGATCTCATATTGGTCTCATTTCATTTCTTTTGAAATTTCTTCTGTACACTTCCTGATTTCAGATGTGTTCATTGTGTGTGTTTGTGTGCGTAGTGTCCGCTGTTGTCCTGGAGGGCACAGCATGCAACTGAATGAAATCAAAGGCTAACACGCCACATGTTCTCAAGTGCATTAATGAGAAAGCCCAAGAAGCATTTACAATCGCACACGATGGCTCAAAAACAACCCCGAAACACGTGTTCGCGAGTTAATTATTTGTTTCCACCTCCAAATTGGCTTTGCTTTAGTTATGTCGGGATTGTGGTTTCGTGAAAAACGGCATTCGCGGTGTCTTTGGGTGCCATTGTGCTGTAATTGCTCTCAGATGCTCTTCATGTTTTATTTCTGTTTACTCTCCAGTGGAAACAGAAGTTATGACAGGAATCAAAGAACGCGGCACGCTTTTGTGTTATTGCGGCATTAAACCAGCAGTGCTGCATACTTGTACCACATGTTTTCAACCAGGTTCTTGTATTTTTGCCGCACAAATGCGGCTTTCATGCAGGATTGTTGCAAAACATTGATAAATGAGATGTAGTCTCAAATGTTTAGAGTGTCTCGTATAAAAGACAGCTGAGCACACATAAACGCATGTGTCTGCCATCTGCAGGGTTTGTGTTTATATAAGATAATCTTATTAAAGAGGTGGTCATGTGATAATTAAAGAGCACTTGTGCGTCAGGCTGGGATTTCAGAGTTATCTTCTCTTTAATTCTATTTGAATTGGCCCATCCTCACCGGCCTCAGGTTCGCAGGGATGTCCGCTGGGATTTACAGACCACTTGAACTGGATTTTTTTACACTAAACCTGAACTTTTCTCTTGAGTTGTTTACTGTTGTGAGCTCAGCTGTCTTTGAAGTAAATCTCTACATGACTCCTTTTACTGATCCTCTCTTATTGTTTCCTAAAGCTTTTACAGTGAAACTTTACCTAAGTTCAAAAGCGCAGCATATATGTCTGTTTTTAGTCACTTTTTTTAGTCACTTACAGTACCGTTCAAAAGTTTGGGGTCAGTAAGATTAATTAATGCTTTTATTCAGCAAGGATGCATTCAATTGATCAGAAGTGAAAGTAGATTTTTGATCAAATAAATGCATCCTTGGTGAGCATAAGAGACTTCTTTAAAAAACAATGAAATATCTTACAGACCCCACACTTTTAAAAGGAGAGTATATGTTGAAATTGCATCCACAAAAAACCTGAAGTTCAGGGTTGCCTTACTTAGTAAAAATGAGATTCTAAGTCAAAATAACATTAAATTTGATGTATTTTGTTATTCACATGTTTAAAAAAAGGGAAACCCAATCAATTTGTGGCATATTTATTGAACAATACAAAAAACTCCATGTTGTACTTGAAGGCTTCTCTGTGTGTCACTGTGTTGTTTTTATCATTATCTGTGTGGTTTCAGCTGACGGATGGAGGAAAGGCTGCTAAAGCGGGAGTGGCTGTGGGAGATCTGGTCCTGTCCATCGACGGCATCAGCACTGACAGCATGAACCACCTCGAGGCTCAGAATAAGATCAAATCCAGCACAGACAAACTCAACCTCTCCTTACAGAAGTAAGAATATGCATGCACTGCTTTGGTAATGGTCAAAAAGCATTTATTATGCTAAAAATGACATAAACAGTTCATTTAGGAAATCGTATTGTCCAGTGTGTACGAACAGTATATACTGTGCACAGTATGCAACTTGCCTGTATGCACAGAATACACAAACAACCATTTGCGCAGTATACAACAATGCATGGAATACTATATTCCACAATGCAATGAGCTTGCATTAACTTTCCATTGTCAATGTGATGAACAGGGAAGTGATATTAGCATTTTTTATTTTCTTCTTTGATTCATTATTTGGAAAATAAATAAATAAATAAAAAGATTGTTTTTATATATTATTTATTTATTAAAAAAATTCAATAGTTTTTTTCCCAATATTTTATGTATTTTGTATTTTATGATTATTTATTATTCCTTGTTCATAGATTTTTATTATGTTTAATGAATTCATTTATTTTACATTTACTTTATTTGATGTATTTATTATTATTTATCATTTGATTCAGTTTTAATTCTTATTTACTGTTGTTTTTTATTTGTTATCTATTTATTTTTCTCAAGATGATACTTAATGCCACTCATTGACTTAACCATGCACTATGAGATCAGGTGACACAATAAGGCATACCATTTCTACTGTTTGAAATTATTTTTAGGACAATGCCTTTTTTACTTGTTCTTTGTATTTTCTGAAAAGTAGTTTTTTTATTTTATTTTATTTATTTATTTTTCATTTATTTTATTTTATTATTTATTTTATGTGTTATGTATTATTTATTTATTCATTTATTTTGCATTTTTTTATTTATTTATATAGTTACTGTATGTAAATTTTTTATTATTTTTTATTTTTTATTATGTATTATTTCTTAACATTCATTCATTTTTATTCATTTTTATTTTATTTATTTATTTTCTTTTTCTCACTAACATGATAACTGCTGGAAAAAAAAAAATAAGCCTGCAATATGAGATCATGTGACCACAATAAACATACCAATTTACTGTTTGAAATATTTATTATGACCAATGGCCTTCTATTTACGTTTTTTTTTTATTCTGAAAAGTAGTAAAAAAAAAGTCTGTCGTCAAGCTCCAATCATGACATAAAATGATCATAAATGTAATATTCCAAAGCATATGATAACTTCATGTGAGGAACAGAATGAAATTGAAATGTTACTGAAAATCTTGCCACAAATTTAAAAAGCCCTGGCCAATGAGGGGGGGGGGGGTTATTGTGGTTTATTTGTCATGGAATTTTTGTTTGATAAATAAGTGACGGCTATGACTTAATGAAGCTAAAACAATCAGACTTGCATCATAGCAGTGTCTTTGAGCCGTATGCTAACTCGTCTCTCTGACCACAAGAGATGAACACAACACTTACAATCGATCTGTATTATGTGCAGAGAACTAGTGGAGTACAGTTGTCCAGACTTTTGACTGATTTGCTGTGTGTTTGGGAGCAGAATAAGTGTGTTTTGTTTGCATGTGTGTGCCAGCTTCCTGTTTTCCAGTTTGGTCCACTAACGGAAAGTTTTGTCTCACTGTCAAGCCATGGGAATCACACATGCACATGCTGACACATAAGACAGAGAGACTGGGTTTGCTCAGCGGTGACAGAAAAACACTCAAGCGCTGCTCTGGTGGAAATGAAAACGTCAAGAGAGAGACTGGCACTGACGACTAGTGAACATGATGCTGTTCAACTGACAATTAATTATGAAAAACGCTCAAGTGTGTGTGTGTGTGTTTGTGTGTGTGTGTGTGTGTGGTGTTTGTGTTTTTTTAGAGAGATATGTAAGGACCTCCTTTCTAGAGAGTTACTCTCAAAAATATTTATCCTAAATTTTATTGCATGTAAAATTCCCATTCCGTGGATGGAAATCATGTTTCATACTTTTTTAAACTGAATAAATTGATTTTTTCACAATTAACAGATTTATACTGACTTGAGGCAATTTAAATAAATGCATTTTAAAAGTAGAATTATTTAAATAGACCAACACAGATGCAAATAGCTCATAATAAACTATGCCATGATTTTTTGATTGCAGAATCTTAGCTGTTTTTCTTAACATATTTCCTTTAATGTATGACTGACCGGCATGCATCTCATTAAGTTATGAGTGTATTTATGTTAAAACTAGTATCCAATTCCTGGAAATTGATTATTTATTTATTTATTTTATTGCAATTCAACACATACATCTAAAATTTAGGTCTAATAATAATTATTATTTTATTTATTTATTTTTTGGAGACAATTGACTTCATCTTACCCATATTCAAACTGAAACTGTGCAGACTGTTGTTTGATAGTAGTGATGGTCACCTAATCACCGTCTCAGTTTTCTGGGGATTATAATTAATAAACTAGCGGCAGTATCAGCCCATCTTAAACCAGCATTGTGTGTGTGTTTGGTGTGTGTGTGTGAAATTTAATGAGTGAAGTGTGATATGCAACCGTCTTCATGCTTCATAATTCTCTACGCAAAGGTATTTAAACAATGCTTCTGCTACATAAGGCTTGGTATTTCATGCATTGTGGCTTGCTGAAATGTGTCAGTGCATTCATATGTTGCTCTATAGTAGTACATACATTCATAGTATTAGTTAACTAAATTAAAACCAGAATAAAATAAAAAAATTGTTACTTGAAATAAAAAATGAAACTTGAACTAAATAAAATATTTTAAATGTAAACTTATTTTATTTCAAATTTTTATTTGGTTTACTACTAATAGATACAATTGAATAAAAACTATATACACAATTAGTAATTGTATTATTTTATTATTTAATTTCAGTTAGAGAGCTGCTATAAACATGTTGGCATGACGTCTTTCTTCAAACTGTTGCTCTGTTTTGATAGTAGTTGACCTGAAAGAGAAAACTTTTGTTGCGTGAATTGCATTTTGAAACATTTCAGAATGCAGTGATGCATGAAATCTAGCTTGCAGAAAAAGACGTGTTTGAATTTATGCGCTTGGAGTAATGCAAGGAGTCAAGTTTTGCAGTTTTCTCCATTGACAGCTATTCAACAACAGTCATGCTCCATTGACATTTTTGCAATATCTTTTTCTTTTCTTTTTTTTGGGAAGCAACACATAATTTGCAAATATTTTTTAACATATTATAAATGTTTGGCAATGAAATAGACATATGTTTCCTGTCTGCTGCACAGCAGTGATACTGTATGTTTTAGTCTGGGTTATCAGGTTATGTTGTGGTTCAGGTTTAGTTTGACCTCTTATGGCTTCCTATTAAAAATATTTTATGTGTTATTTGTAATTCCAGCAGCCTGCAGGTAATGGGTAATTTTATTCATTAAATGCATTTGCGTGAATCGGAAACTGTCGAGAAGTAAACAAAGAAGCAAGACACTGCGAGACCAGACGTTTGTATGTTTCGGTGTGTTGATGTGTGCGTCTGTGGGTCTTTTAGCACTAATGGAGGACACTGAGGTTTTATTGGAGAAGTGCTGTGGAGATGCCAGACTGGGCTTCAGCTGCTGTTACGCTGGAGAGATGTGGAGTTTTACAGGCTTTCTGTTGATTCTCATAGATGACAGTAGATTACACAGAGTGAACGAGAGACTCCATGTTAATTAAAAGCACACGCAGTGAATGATTTATTTTTATTTTTTTATTATTTCGGTTATGTTTGGTTATTTTGGAGCCAGTGTCACTGCTGTAGTTCATCTCACTTACTGGGAACTCACACAGATGCTCATATCAAGTCCATTTCTAATGCTAATTTCTGTTTGAAGTTATTGATTGAATGGCTTTCCGTGTTATCCATTTATATTTATTTACTTACGTCCTACATTTATTTATTTATTTCTAGCATTTATTTATTTTCCATGATCCCATTTATTTTGTTGTTTATTTATTTTTGTTTTCCATGAATACATTAATGTTTATTTACTTATTATGTACTTATTTATTTATAATAATAATGAGTCTTTATTTATTTATTTATTTATAATGTTATTTTCTTAATACCTAAATATTGATAATTTGACGATTTACACCACCTCTCTGACCTTTAGAATTAAATATTTAAATTTTTTAAGCTGTTTTTGGAGCTTAGGTTAAAGAGGAAACAAGTTTTCTAGTCCCATTGAAATCTTTTTTTTTTTCTTGTATAAGCTCAGGCCTCACTATATGGTTTGATCTGTAGATAGGATGTGTAGATGTATTCACTTATTATTTTTTTATATAAATATAAAATGCATGTTGCATAATATGCATATGAGCACAGGTGTAATATGTGCTCTAATGATGTTAGAGACACTCTTGGAAAAAAGCTGGGCCTATATAATAAAAATAAATGGGAGAAATCATTGCTTTGTAATTTATTATAAACCGTGCAAGCATAATTTATAATGCTATTGTCAGATTTTTTGTTATTGAAAGATATTTTACAGTCAGTTTTGGAGATTGTGGTCTAGTAGACAGGAGCTGTACTTGCTGTGCTTGTAACCAAGATGGCTGACAAGTCTTGCCTTGTTGACGTGTGCTGTGTTTGGAGGATGTTTATACTGGCCGATCTGAGAAGCTTCAGGCTTCTGTTTCCACATTAATGACCTGAAATGAGTTTATATCCATTGAAATAACAATGAAAGTACTTTAGGGAAAAATAATTGTGAAATCTCAGTGTTGTTGTTTTTTTCCCCCTTGAACGGCCTCTCTCAAAAGCTAAGCTAAACAACAAATCATGTCAGCTTTACGAAAACCTGTAATTCCTTATTCCCTTTTTGCGTGTGTGTTCTTGATTGTGTGCATGTGTTGTTTATGCATCTGTCTGTTTTTGTGTTACGGTTCAGGTTTGATGTTTGTTATGCCACATCCAAACACAGAAATGATGCTCGCTGGTTCTGAATGTTTAAACACACAGACGAGTGCCAGATCCTCATCAGAGCGCAGATTAAACTGACCACACTACTTCCTAAACCAGAATACGTCAAACAGCATCAGACTCAACCATTCACAGCAGGGTTGAATGCAGGTTACTTGATTATATGGGTTTGTGGAAGGTGTTTTGATGACCGATTGGAGGAGATGTTTAACTTGATTTAATTAAACCAGCTAAACGCCAAGCCAAACCACTTTTGAGTAATCTCAGGATCATAACAACCCCTGACACCAGTTCATATCCCCAGAGAGAGAGAGAGGAAAAGAGCTTATTTTAGTCTTCATCATACAGTATGACTCTTTACTTTTTTACTTACTTTCTGCTTTCACGTCTGTAACTTATTGAATTTTTTTATTTTAATATGATTTTCCTAGAATCATCTGATTAAAATTAAATTTAAATTAAACATGAACAGGGATACTAAATTAGATAAAGGATCCTCAGCAAAATCTGGATTTTCTGACAAATGTATCAAAATAAAGTGAGTTTCACTGAAAAAAATTATACTACATTTTTTTAATAAAAAAAATTAAAGCACACTGAAAGTATTCATTGAGTTTACAAAAAACATGTCGGTAAGTGGTTGCAATCAATTTATTTTAGCTACATTTAAATAAACAAATTTGTTTGACTAACTTAAAAAATATATATTTTAATGTAGCTAAAATAAATTGTTTGCACCACCTAATTTTTTTGTGAAATTCAATTAATATTTTTTTTCATGTGCTTTAAATTTTTTTTTACAGTATTATAATATATATATATATATATATATAATATATATATAATATATTCCTAGCGACATGTAAAAATAAATCCTACAATGAAAAAAAAACTATTTTCAATCAGAGATTTCTAGTAAATTTTTAACAACAGATACAGAACCAGCATAACCAATTAAATGGGAAAGACTGAAATAGTATTTTCTTGTAAGATGTACTCCAATAACATTTGTTTTATTTACAAGTTCGAAAAATCATTTTTTTACAGTGTGGTAAGTTGTAGACATCTTTAATTTGTATTTGATGAATCTGGGAAAATTATATCAAAATATAAATAAATAGCACAAAAAATATAAAACACTTTGTGCATTTATTTATTTTCATAATAATCACCACTGACAATAATGAATGAATGAAGCAGTAATAATACTGTGCATTTATTTTTAGCATTATTATTAACATTGTTCAAGTTCCTCCGACTTTCTCGCCAGATGAACTGGATTTTGACTCTTGCAGATCTGAATTTGGACTGTTAACACTCTTTTGTCCCAAATGTATGAAATATCATTCTGAAAGAAAAACAGTTTGGACATTTGGACTCGGATGCAGAGAGAACACAAATGTTTCTCTGTAATTCATCTATTCTAACTGATATTTCATTAGATAAATTTGTAAACAATAAGAAACGGAGAGAGACCGAGCCAGCAAAAGATGCCAGAAAGAGATCGGCTTGCGTTTTAATATGTACTGTACTGTTTATTTTGAATTTTAATGTGACTCATTTTCTGTGTGCACATTCAGAGTGGAATACTAGCTTACTGTGCCGTACACACTGTACAGTATAAGTGAGTGAAAAAAGCATTATTTGTGAATAATTTTGGAAATATTCACTCAAAAACTGAGGTGCAGCTCCGATCAGTGAGACCTATGATCAATCAGTTCCAAAAAGAAATACAAAACCTGTTAGAACTGAAATAAAATAAACAGATTGAATCCAAGATTTGGTGATACTATAGGAAAACAACATTTTTTTTTTTACCAGGAACATCGCATGTGCAACAAGGTGGGAAACAATTCTTAAAGGTACAGAAATTACCCTAAATGTTTTTTTGGGTAGCTGTTATACACTGTGTGAGCAAAATCAATAAGTTTTAGTTCAATGCGATAACATTAGAATTTTTGGGGAAAAGAAAATCCTGGTCAGTATTGGGGTTACAGGTTGGATTACAGGTCTTCTTAATGAACCAGGTTTGCACAGAGCTAATGTGAACAAGAAAGACAATGGGAATCAGTTGATTTCACCCATCAGGTCTTTTAGCTGTTGAAAAATGCATTTTCTCTCTGTTCTAGACTGTGTTAGATGGTCACTTTGGCCTCACATGAACATGATTTGTATGCCATGTGTTTTTTTTTCTCATAACAGCTCTCAAAGCATTAAATGACTCCGTAAACCTCCTGTACTTTTATCTCTAAATTCTGCGTGCATTCTAAACTCTTAACTGTCTAAAAGTGTAAGCTGAAGCCTGTTTCACCAGCACAACACACACTGTCCTGCACCTCAGCACATCCCTGAATGTTGTTCACAGGACATCACAGCTGGATAAAATCCCATTTTCCATTAGCGAGATACAGCAGGATAAGAATCACCATTTGGAAGAGAGTTCAAAGCATAATGAAATTACTCTGATCAACAGAAATTGTAATATTTCATGGTTTTGAAAAGACCCTCCTTCATGTCCTTTTGCTCACTTGATTAATTACGGATATAGTAATTTCTGATTTCAACATATAACGTCTCAAAGGAAATAGTTCTGTCATTATTTGCACACCCTCATGTTGTTCCAAACCGATATGACTTTCTTCTGTGGAAAGAAAAGAATAGGTTTATAAGGAGATGTAATGCCCAAATTGCTCTTTTCCATGTAAGTAGGTCCAAAATGACCAAATGTGACCCTGGACCACAAAACCAGTCATAAGGGTCAATTTTTTGAAATTGAGATTTATACACCATATCAAAGCTGAGTAAATAAGCTTTCCATTGATGTATGGTTTGTTAGGATAGGACAATATTTGGCCGAGATACAACTATTTGAAAATCTGGAATCTGAGTGTGCAAAAAAATCTAAATATTGAGAAAATCGCCTTTAAAGTTGTCCAAATGAAGTTCTTAGCAATGCATATTACTAATCAATTAAGTTTTGATATATTTACATTAGGAAATGTACAAAATACCTTCATGGAATATGATCTTTATTTAATATCCTAATGATTTTTGGCATAAAAGAAAAATCTATAATTTTGACCCATACAATGTATTTTTGGCTATTGCTACAATTATACCCCAGCGACTTAAGACTGGTTTTGTGGTCTAGGGTCACAAATATATAGAAAAAGTGTACTTGATGGCAGAATATTTATTAACTGTTGCTTTAAAGCTGATTTGAGTCATTTCTGCTCCCCTAGTGTCACTAAATGGAATTGCAATTTCAAACAGGTTTCCAAAACACTTTGTATGTATGATTTTTTTTGAAGAAATTTTTTTATGTTTCATTATAGTTTTTCAGATCAGTCTACTGGTTTCTGGGTTCTTTAAAGAACCACATAGATAGCCGTTACTAGAACTATTCAACTAGTTTCCTAGTTCTTTAGAAAACCATTTCTGGTTATAATAATTGGAGCCTTAATTTTTAAGAGTGAACTTTAAGCCATTTTTGAGCCCTAGTTACTAAAAGCACAACACTAAGGCAACTGCATTTGTGTGAACAAACACTCTAAAATATAATGGTTCTTTATTGGCATTGTTGGTTTCACGAAGAACCATCAATGCCAAAGAACATAGAAAAATAGAATCCCACAGATTTACACTAAAGGAGGAACTTGTGCCTGGATCTACATACCAGAATATCACAGAAACTTTATGGTGGACCAGTAAGAAACCACCAAGCAACCATCCAGAAGACTCTAGCAACCATATAGTGAATATAGACAAAATGAGGGTTTTTCAGATTTTATTAACTTTTCAGGACATATTTTTAGAAAATCCTTCACACAAATGTGGCACCTAGTTAACTAAAACCATAAAAAAATATTGTAAAAAAATAAACTTTCACTGAAATAAAATAAACAATTAAAAAAGCTATAAAAGTATTTCAACTATACTAACATAACGCTGGCTTGCAGTTTTGTCCCAGGTAGCAAAAATATGTTCTAAGAATATTTTGCAAACGTTCCCAGGTTATTTCAGAATGTTCTGTGAATGTTCAAAATGTCCAGATTTAGCTTTGCACATTTTTTTTTTCTTGGTTATGCGAATGTTAAGGGAACATTCCAGTCCATCATATTACAAACATTATTGGAATGGTACTTTTGAATGTTCTCTGAATGATCTAAAACAAGTAGTAGCATTTAAAAAAAGGACTTTAGAAAAAAAATGTTCCATTAGCGTTTTGAAAACAATATTAAAAACCAGGGCTGTCAAAATCATATGCTCTCTTAGTAGGTACTTCTTTTGCATAAGTAATTACTTAGCAACCGTTAAAAAAGTATGCTCTTTTTCCACACTGCTTTTTTTCACATGCTCTTTTTCACCTCTGTGATTTCGGATGCAGCCCAGACAACTCTGAATGAATATTCAATGAATGTTACTGGAAGAATGTTTGTTCGTAACTTTGAGAGAACCTTGACAGAACGTTTGCCAAAGTTCTGAGAATGTTCTCTGTTTGCTGGGACAGCGTATGTTTCTGGCTGAACACACACACACACACACACACACAGACAGAGCTGTTCATTTGAGTGTAGTAAAATGGTCTAAGGAGTTTAAGAATGTAAGAATGAGCTTCTTTGTTTATCAATTAAATACTATTAACTTAATAAACAATTCCACATGTGATTTAAGACTTACTCTCATTGCAGGGTTATTGCATGTGTGGGTATTTTTGTCATTATGTGTGTGTGTCTGTGTGTGTGTGTGTGTGTGTGTGTGTTGTATAGATCCTCTCTTTCTTTGTCATCATAATAGTATGACCGAATGTTCTAAGAATTAGAGTGATGCTGATGCAGTTAATTTTTATTGTCTTTTGGCGTCATTTCTCTGCATTTCTCTCGTAGATTGAAGTAATTATCCACAAATGATCTGTAAATATGCTGTGTTAAATATTAATCGTTACTTATATAAATAACTTCTACTAGTTACACCACTGGTCAAAAGTTCTAAGTAATTACATTTTTTATATTTTTAAAAGAAGTCTCTTCTGCTCACAAGGCTGCCTTTTTTTATCAAATGATCCTTCATGACCTTTCAGAAATCATTCTAATATGCTGATTTGAGACATTTCTTATTATTGTAATGTTGAAAACAGTTGCCTTTTTTTGTCATGATTCTTGATGAATAGAAAGTTCATATGAAAAGCATTTATTTGAAATAGAAATCTTTTGCAACATTACAAATGTCTTTTGATCTTACTATCAAACTAACTATCTTACTATCTTTTGATAGTTTAATGCGCCCTTGCTAAATGAAAGTATTAGTTTCTTAAAATGTTTTAACGATAATACATCAAAGCCAGTTTGTGATGTACCTGGTCTGTGGCATTTTTTAACCATATCTTTACACAGTTAACAACATGCCATTGTGTAATATTGATTTGCTGATCTAAAAATGGCTATTTTAATATCTGGGTTTCATTTGACTTATCATTTGATTCCATACAAAATATTGGCTCCTTAAAATAGTCCAATTTATGATTATTTAGATTTTTGCTGGAAGGATATTTAAAGACTGGATGTCGAATCTGATTGAATACCACTGGGAAATCAATGTATTTCATAAAAAAGGATTCAGTTAAGTTAAATGAATTAAATCAGACTAGTTTCTCTCTCTGGCATTGTTCTGCTGGTTTTCTAAGTCCTGTGGATTTATATTGAGTGTACTGAGAACAGATTATTGGCTCATAACTGCAGCAGTGTGAGCGCTCATGACCAGATCAGCAGTGCTAAACCCGTCCCGGCCCGCTGGATCTCACTCTAAAGACCTCCGCGGAGGGATACGCCACCTTCTTATGAACTCATGATGGTCACGTGTGTGTGTGTGTGTGTGTGTTTACATAGAAACAAAGATGCAGAGGCTCCACATATAGGAGCAAATGCTTACATCTCCTGTTATATAACACTCTCATCTACACTCTTCAAGATGTGTGTGGCTGTATTTTAGGGACAAAATTGCACCTAGAAGCTTAATCAGATAAAACCTCCATTTGGGATCATCCTTAAAGGTCAAAATGATTCATAAATAAAAACAAAACTAAGAGATGTGTGAGATAGTTGTTGAAGGTCTTGAGTTCAGATTCTCAGAGATGGTAACTCAATACAAAATGTCACTGATACTCAAGCGCTCTGCCCAGCCTCTCACTCTCCTCACTCACTACACACCACAGACACAGACAGACAGACAGACGACAGACAGACGACAGACAGACAGACAAACATACATACATACATACATTACCTATACATACATACTACATACATACATACATAGCAACAGTATCGCTTGCTGTCAAAGCATAGTTTAAGTTTAATAACACACCATGTCATACACTACCGGTCAGACGTTTGGAATAATTACGAGTTGTTATAAATGTTTTTTAAAGAAGTCTCTTCTGCTCACCAAGGCGGCATTTATTATATCAAAAATACAGTAAAAACAGTAAAAAATGTGGAATATTATTGCAATTTAAAATACTGTTTTCTCTATTTAATATACTTATAAAATGGTATTTATTCTGTGATGCAAAGCTGATTTTGGTCTTCAGTGTCACAGATCCTTCAGAAATCGTTCTATTATGATTTGCTGCTCAAGAAACAATTCTAATTATCAATGTTGAAATCAGTTGTCTAGCTTGCGTCATATTTTGCGTGTATTTTTTATGTTTTCTATTCTACCATTACAAGTGACATGAAGGCCTTTATAATGGACAAAAACTTCTATTTCACTAATGCTGTTTCTTTTGAATATTCTATTCCGAAGAATCTTTCAATATCATACTAAGACGACACCATTGTAATAATTGAGCATCAACAGCAATTGATTCTCTAATGATCATGTGACACTGGAAGACTGGAGTAAGAGATGCGGAAAATTTCAGCTTGTATCACAGAATAAATTACAATTTGAATATAATATATATATTATATCTAATAAATAGAAATACTGTGCCTACATTTTAATACTACTCAATAATACAGTTTTACTGTATTTTGATCAAATAAGTGCAGCCTTGGTGAGTATAAGAGACTTACATAACAAAAACATAATTATTAAAAAATTTTGACCACCAGTTTACTAGTTTAAAACCAAACCTGACCTGGTTTCTATAGGATACAAACCTAATTCTGTTCTCCCCTGCAGGCAAAACAAATTCAGAACTGCTCCACAAACTTCCATGCGGTTGTTCCGTGTCATTATGAATACAGGCCTATGATTTTACTGCAAACCACAGTTAGACGTTCCCTGTGTATTGCCACTGCCGGCTCTAGATGTGGTTACAGCAGAGTCATTAATGTTTTTGTCCATTGTTTGTGTTCCAACAGAGCTTCCAGTCTTCCAAAACCAGATGTGGCACCAAAGGTATGAGATTTACACACACATACAGCCAGCCAGAGTGCACAACTGGAGTATTGTGAATGGATTGTGTGTGTATATGTCATTATTCCCCTCTGAGATAGACACACAGCTCTATATGTATGCACGAGTGTGACTGCTGCGTTCAGTTATCTGTCTTGAATTGCTAGAAGTCACTGTCATACAGTTGCTGTTGTCGTTTTGTTTGAGTCCTGCATGTGCTTCTTTCCATGTTTAGGATGATTCTGTGGAAATCATCAAATCCGTTCCCATGACAACCTCCATTCCATCTTCCTCTGACATCACAAACTCCACCCACATCTCGTCATCCACCAATAGGAGCGCCCGTCCATTTGGAGGGGCGGGGTCACCACACATAGCCTCCATTCCCTCTGCCGCATCTGCTTTTGCACCCGCCGCCTCAGCTCAAAACCCTAATCCACAGGCTCCGCCCACTCCTACTGATGGCTCACCTAATCATCTACCAGCGGTGCCCCGCCCTTCAGTGTATAACACGCCCATCAATCTCTACTCCAATGAGAATGCCTGCGAGGTTGCCATGGGCCAGAGGCGGGGCCTGCTGGAAAGCCAGGGTGAAAGCTCTCAGCTGAATGGGTAAGAGTTTGATTGACACTTCAGTGCTCCACCCACCCCATAAACACAAAGCTCAAGAGAGCTCAACCAAACCTACCAGCTCTGAGATGACGCACAACATTGCAGCATTTAATTCAAAGCAAAAATATATTAGAAAATTGCTACCTGTATATAAAGACAAAGGGACAAGGTTGTGTTTCTTAAGCAGCTGAATATCAGAGTTATACTTAACTATAATGAAAACCACAGAAAATGGTTTTGTTGCTTGAAATAAAATAAAATTTAACTGCAATAAAATACAAAAAATATTTCCACTGGTTGGCAAGGACATCTTTCTAATTTCATTTAGTTTAACTTCATGTGCTAGCATAATTAAAGCTAAAACTGAAATAAAAATGAATAAAAACTATACCAAAAAACTAAAGTAATGAGACTGATACCACAACACAACAAAATTACTACAACAACTTTAAATTCAAAATAGTTTAAATTAAAACAGTAACATATAAAATAAACACTACTTCAAACATTAATCAAAACTAAAACAACAACAGCTAATCCCATATCTGACTGGTTTAAGCTGTTTTTTTCAGCAGTCATCTTATGCTCTAATTCATAGGTTTGTGTCTGGATATAATAGCAATATGAGATTAGGGATGCACCGATACAGGTATCGGTATCGGGCCCGATACTAAGCTCCTGTACTCATACTCATTAAAATGCCCCGATACCAAAAACCGATACCACACAGCATGTGGATAAGCGCCATATTCATACAAAGAAACCCCGACGACAGACAACATACAGCAGAATGGAGTTATTCACAGATTAAAGATGTCTATAGTAAGATGTGAAAATTATATAAAACATTTCAAGTTATTAATGCCTGTATAACTTATTTGCGACCAGCTGGGTACAAATTACACTGAGTGGATTGAGCTCACACGGCGGCGCAGATGCGCTAGCTTCGTCGCGTGAAATCCCTTTCTTCCCTTTCTCACAGACAATCACTGGAAACGTTTTTAAGTTTGGTCATGATATGTCCAAAAAGAAGTAAGTAAAAAAATGCACAATTATTACCATTCAATGGTAAAAAAAAAAAAAAGAGAGTGAGGGAGGTAGTCAGAGGGAGAGGGAAGAGAGACTAGCGCACACTTCTGTTGTGTGATCTGTATTGATGTTCGTTCACTTAGCACGCATCATTTGGATTAAAACTAAATCAGGTGTATGAATAATTTTTGGTTTATTGTAATCTATTACATACCTTTCTATCAAAGTTATCTGACATGATCAAGATTAATTTGTTTTGACTCCGTTTAACTCTGAGTTCTTGTCATATTTTTATTACCATTTTCTCAACTATAGCGAATAAACTGATAATGTAAGAAATGTTAAAGGTGTCTGAATAAATCTTGGTTTGACTGTATCTATTTGACAAATGAAGTTAACCAACTAACATTATACATACCCTTAACTTGGTTCTGGTCCCAATATTTAAAAAATGCAATAAAAATATTGGTATCGGTACTCTGTATCGGCCAGTACCAAAAATAAAAGTATTGTTATCAGGCGAGTACTGGAAAAAGTGGTATCGGGCGAGTACTGGAAAAAGTAGTATCGGTGCATCCCTAATATGAAGCTGTTTGTCAAATACATATCTGCATATCAAATCGCAATATATGACAAAATAATCACAAAATAATTACCATAATTACACAACATTAGACTTATTTCATTAAGTTGAAATAAATTATGGCTTACAGTTTATGATTTTAAACGCATATACTATTTTTTAATGACCTCAGAGCTCAAGGTTGGCATATCTTAAAATGTTTGAATGTTATTGCTAAAAATCATAGATTTTGAATGACATTTTTACTTCCAAAACCCACCTTTGAACTCTGTGGCCTCCTGTTGAACGTCTCCACAATGTCAACAGCAGACTCGGTTACTGAGACCAAAACATAACATTAGAATATGAAACTGTATTTAGTTGGTTTACATGATGTCCCTCCCCACCTTTTTTGTAACATGGTTTAGTCCAAACATGCACTTCAGCAGGTTGGATTTAACCATAAGTACACAACAGGTGAGTTTTGAATACTTGGCACAATGTCATATTGAGTTATCAGAAGTCATGCCAACATTTAAACCCAACTAAAATAAAATGTACATCTCTCATATTAAAATTTTTTCCTTTGTAGTTTTATTTAATACATTTACAGTTTATACTTTATGTACTATATGCTTTTAATACTTTTTTTTTTGTATCTTTGGGTCACTGATATTCCAGAATTTTCTTTCATACACTGAAGACACTGGCAGCATCTCTCTGTATCTCTTTTCGCGCAGTGATGTATTTGAGTGATTCTGTTCGTATATCAGTGGCTCTGATGTTTGCGTGTATATTTAGCTCTGTGTAATGCTATCTGTTGTGTGTTTTGGTGTGTGTGTATGAGGGCTCTCCCTTGGATAATGTCCCAGGAGAAGATCAGATGTATTTTGTGTGTGCGTGAACCTCCCTTTCTGGGTTTCATATTTTAATGATGCTTTTAAAGTGCTGATTGACATTATTACACAGAAGAACTACGTGTCTAATTACACGTGCTGATGCACATGCACATTCTGCGACTCACACACACACATCTCATCAGATCAGTGTGTTTGTTGTGATGCATTTTGTTTGTTTCTGTGTGCTTAATAACGTTAATAGTATAATATCAGCGCAGATTAGAGTTTAATCACCCAATAAACCCATTCTGCTTCTTGTTAAGTGTTTGGAATAGCACTATACTAGTCATACTGCTATTTTTGTAGTATGTGCACATAGTGTGCATGGATGACCTGCTACGAGTGCCAAAAAATGCAGTATGTACTGCACAGTATGCTAGAATTTCATTCTGAACAAAATATTTGTTAGATGCCTGAACGCTGTGTCTGAAAAAGGAGGAAAATATTAGAGATGTGGGAGAGAAAACTGATGAAAACCAAATGCTTCTCGTCATACTACGCACTCATCTAATGGTTTTTATCCTCCCTCTCCCATAAACTCTGATAAATCCTCCTCATTATCCTCATACAGCTGTACATTATAGAGTCAAATCAGTGCCAGCCCTGTTTCTATGATTTTTATAGGCAATTGTTGAGAAAACATATTCCTATTTAATGCAGCCCTGTGTGTGCCTGGTTCTGGATAATGTATTTTGTATGAATGGAAAGAATTCTTCTGGATTAAGTTTGTTTTTCTCTTTGTCGACTGATATGGTGTTTTTAAAGGAATAGTTCACCCTTGTTTCTTATTGGAACAGATTTGGAGAAGTAGCATTCCATCACGTGATCACAGTGGGATCCTTTGACAGTGAATGGGTGCCGTCAGAATGAGAGTCCAAACAGCTGATATCACAATCATCACAATAATCCACACCACTCCAGTCCATCAGTTAATGTCTTGTGAAGTGAAAAGCTGCATGTTTGTAAGAAACAAATCCAACTTTAAATTGGCCAAAAAACGAGTCCATAATCCATAACAACACTTCATCCAGTGAAAAAGTCCATTCCGTTCATCCTCTCACATCAATGTACACTCACAAATTTGTTTAAAAGTGTTTCGGGCTGTGTTGGCTTGTAAATGGTGTTTGATCCATTAATTATTGCTTAACTGATGGGACTGGAGTGGTGTGGATTATTGTGATGTTGTTATCAGCTGTTTGGACTCTCATTCTAAATTGCACCCATTCACTGCAGAGGATCCAATGGTGAGCAAGTGACATAATTGTAAATTTCTCCAAATCTGAGTGTGAGTAAATTTTAGTTTTTGGGTGAACTGCTCTTTTAATGGCTGATGCTGATGCCGATATCAATATCTTAAAGGGATAGTTCACCCAAAAATGAAAATTTATGTTTATCTGCTTACCCCCAGGGGATCCAAGATGTAGGTGACTTTGTTTCCCCTTCAGGAACTTGAGCTGCGTCGAGTCGCTTTGGGAACGCCCTTGCGTGACCGCGTTCTGAAGCACGTGTCAAATCAGTCCAATGGAGCAGCGAGACGTCACGTGCGGGGTGACGTAAGCACCAGAAAGTTTAAAAGTGCATCCAGCAGAGCGCAAACGAGCTTCTGCTCTTCAGTAGCGCTTTGTGTATGTGTCTCTCTATTTACTGTTGTCTGTCCGCACAAGCATATATAAAAAACAATCATGAAAAAGTCTATGGCGAGCGAACGGCATTACAAACGCTGTGTTTCTCCCTGCCCACGATATCTGGCGGCGGGGGATACACACGATTTGTGTGTCGTTTGTTTAGGAGCGGAGCATGCACGTCAGCTTTCGAGCAGCTGATTGTCATCACTGCGAGCTGCTCTCGCTGCGCACGCTCCGCTCTCGCCTGGCTGTGTTTGATGAGAGCGGCCAGGCTCGCGGATCCCGTGGCAGCGGGCCCCCCCCTTGTGTTGCCCGAGGCACAGAGAAGACTGTTGTCGTGAGATCGCAGGTGGATTTTTTTTTTTTTTTTCTAGCGGAGGGATCCGAGAGGGCTCTCCCTTTTCTCGGTACAGCAACGCTAGATCGCGGCTCTCTCTCAAGTTCGGAAGCCGCGCTGGGTTTCTCCCCCCCCCCCCCAGAGCCAGACGCTTCATCTATCTTCCTAGATGTGATGAGTGTCGAGACAGAGGAGACTGTGGACTCGCCACCACAGTCCCTCGCATATGAGATGTGATTCGTGATTATGGGGTGTGTTTCGTGCATTCGCCAAAATAAAATATAGTTTGGCCAGCCTAGAAACAGGACGCTCATCCTAAAAAATAATTAGACGAGCGTTTTCTGAAATCAGATCACAGCCTTCATGACGGGGGCATTCCGTTTTCCCCGATCTCCATGCTGAAGTGTCAAGATCGTGGGAGAAACCGTAATCATCCCGTATTACAGCCCCACAGTCTCGAATTATTCAAAAGAACATCGTGGGGCTGAATGATAAGGGATATGGGGCGATGCCAGTGGTGGAGCAGACGCTTTCGAGCTATCTCTCCCCATCCTCAGCATCGTCCCTGAAGGCCCAGAAGCTTCCCACCAGGGCCGTTAGGTTTACATCAAGTCTGGTTGGGAAAGCTTATACGGCAGCAGGTCAGGCGGTGTTACAGGCATACCAGGTCGACCTGCTCAGGGGTGGGGCTGCTGAGCGGCAGCAGCCCAAGCCATAGAGCTCCTCATATCGCCAGTCTCAAAACAGAGCGTTGCAACCCGCACCCCACCACAGAAAGATCGGGGGTCGGGGCGAAGCTTGGGCACGGGAGAGCTCGCCCCCTCAAGTGAGGGTGCTACTGCAGTCAGGTCGGTTGTTCCCTCAGTGCCCTCATGGAGGCTCACTGATACCCCTGCCACCTCGGTGCTTTTTTTTTTTTTGTTTTTCAGGGCTCAGTGATCCGACGACGAATTTCCCAGCGCCGCCCGGCAACGGTACGGCACGGGAGAGCTCGCCCCTTCAATTGAGGGTGCTACAGCAGTCAGGTTGGTTGTTCCCTGCCGGTCATCCGCTTTAGGGCACCGAACTGGCTCCTCTAATATTACCAGACGCCAGCCTCGAGAGGCTGTTTCCCTTAGTAGATTTTCTGGTAGCGGGGAAACTTCTACCAAATATCTCAAAATGGGTCCTGCCGATTGTAGAGAAAGGTTACAGAATCCAATTCGGTTCTCATCCGCCTCGTTTCAAAGGGGTCATCCCCACACTAGTGGACCCCCGAGCAGGCTCTGGTAATGGAACAAAAAGTAGATACTCTCTTGAGGAAGGGGGCCTTAGAACGTGTTCCTCCTCTCTCTCGAGACCGTCCGGCTTCTACAGCCGTTACTTCATCGTTCAGAAGAAGGATGGGGTGGGTTGCTTCTGATCTTAGATCTCCGTTTTCTGAACCGCGCTATCAAACGGCTTCGTTTCAAGATGCTTACTATCAAGCAGATAGTATCTCAGATCCAGCCCGAGGACTGGTTTGTTACGATAGATCTCAGAGACGCTAATTTCCATGTTTCCATCCTCCCTCAACACTGGAAGTTCCTGAGGTTTGCTTTCGGGGGCGAAGCATACCAATATAGAATTCTTCCCTTCGGCCTGTCACTCTCAACCCACACTTTCACAAAGTGTGTGGATACTGCTCTAGCTCCTCTGTGACTCCAGGCCGTCCGCATACTCATTTACATCGACAATTGGTTGATTTTAGCTCAATCAGAGAAGACGGCGGTTCGGCATCGAGATGTCATTCTCACCCATATGAAAGAGCTGGGGTTAAGACTAAACGCCAAGAAGAGTGTTCTTTCCACTACAGAGAACCACTTATTTAGACATGGTGTGGGATTCTACCACGATGCAGGCACATTTGTCTCCTGCTCGAATCGAGTCACTCCTCACGACAGTCACGAGGGTAAGAGAAGGCCGGTCACTCACTGTCAAGCAGTTTCAAAAATTGCTGGGTCTGATGGCAGCTGCTTCCAACGTGATACCTTTTGGCCTGTTGTACTTGAGACCCTTGCAGTGGTGGCTCAGACACAATGGATTTTCCCCGAGGGTGAATCCGCTTGGCATGATCAAGGTCACGCGGCGATGCTTACGTGCCTTAGACATGTGGAAGAAACGTAGGTTCCTGGTTCAAGGCCCGACGTTAAGGACTCCTTGTCGTCGCGTAAGGCTAACGAAGGATGCCTCTCTCACGGGCTGGGGAGCGGTCATGAGTGGCCGCTCTGCCCAGGGTCTGTGGGAAGGCCATCTCTCTTTTCGGCACATAAACTGCCGGGAAATGCTGGCCGTGTTTCAAGCTCTGACACAATTCCTTCCAGACCTAAGGGGAAATCATGTGCTTGTCCACACAGACAACACATCAGTGGTCTCCTACATAAATCGGCAGGGGGGTCTGCGTTCGCGCCCCTTGAACAAGCTGGCGCGCCAGATCCTTCTGTGGGCTCAGGGGAAGCTCTCTCTAAGAGCAGTTTACATCCCATGGTATCTAAATCAGGGGGAAGATATCCTGTCGAAACAGGGGCTGAGGCCCGGGGAATGGAAGCTCCACACCGAGGTGGTGGAGTCCTTTGGAGGGAATTTGGCAGGCAGACAGTCAAGTCAAGTCACCTTTTTTTTTTTATATAGCGCTTTTAACAATACAGTTTGTGTTAAAGCAACTGTACAGCATTAATTAGGTAAATATTGTGTCAATAATGCAAAATGTATAGTAAACACTAATTTTTCAGTTAAGACAGTTCATCATTGAATTCAGTGATGTCAACATCCAGCTCAGTTAAATAATATCTTTGCAATTATGTCAACGATAACGCTGGAAATGAAGTGTCCCAAACTAAGCAAGCCAGAGGCGACAGAGGCAAGGAACCAAAACCCCATCGGTGAAAAGAAAATAGAGAAAAAACCTTGAGAAAAACCAGGCTCAGTCGGGGGGCCAGTTCTCCTATGACCAGACGAACCAGCAGTACGGAAAAATCAATATAAGACGTAAGAAAACAGACGATGAACAATATTAACAACAATTATTAAATGATGCAATCAAACTTAAAGCAAAAATTGGTAGTTCTGTATGTTGTTTCATGTTTGGCATCATCAGAGGTCCTCTGAGGGGTTTGCATCATCTCTTCTCAGTTGTTCTGGATCCAAACTGAAGCTTGTGTAAATCCTAGTTACATCCCGTGGCAAAAAGCAGAGAAACAAATACAAACATAGTTAGCGTAGCTGCTGTTTCAACCAAGCAAAAATGATTTGTTTAACTCAAACTAAAGAATAATAATGTGCATTGGATTAGATATAACGGCAGTAAAAGATTATGACTGCAGTAAAACATTATGAGATGCATTATTTGAATGCTTGGCCAAAGAGATGTGTCTTAATCTAGATTTAAACAGAGAGAGTATGTCTGAACCCCGAACGGTATCAGGAAGGCTATTCCAGAGTTGGGAGCCAAATGCAATAAAGCTCTACCTCCTTTAGTGGACTTAACTATCCTAGGTACTACCAAAAGTCCAGAATTTTGCGACCTAAGGGAGCGTGATGGATCGGTTGGTCGGATGGCAGAAGTGGATCTATTTGCGTCGCAGGAATCGACACACTGTCCGCTCTGGTTCTCCCTCATGCATCCAGCTCCACTGGGGCTTGATGCCATGGTGCAGACGTGGCCGAGGCTTCGTCTGTACGCTTTTCCCCCAATCGCTCTGCTCCCGGGAGTTCTGGAGAGGGTACGCTGGGATGGGGTCCGTCTGTTACTAGTAGCCCCTTTCTGGCTGGCCCGAGTATGGTTCTCGGACTTGGTGTCCCTCCTCGACGGCTCTCCGCTGGGAAACAGTACGCCTTGAAGTGGAAACTTTTCGCTTCATGGTGCGGACAGCGACTGCAGGACCCAGTCAACTGCCCAATTGGGACAGTTCTGGAGTTTCTGCAGGAGCGATTCTCCGCAGGGTTATCTCCCTCAACTCTGAAGGTATACGTGGCGGCCTTAGCTGCTTACCACGCCCTTCTGGGTGGTCAATCATTGGGAAGACACCCACTTGTCACTCGTTTCCTCCGTGGCACCCTGAGGCTGAGGCCAGTACAGCGCACCAAGGTGCCCTCATGGGACCTGACTGTGGTTCTGGAGGGCTTATGCAATGCCCCATTTGAACCCATAGAAGAAGTTCCAGTCAAATTTCTCACGCTAAAGACTTTTTTTTCTCGCTATTTCCTCACTTAAAAGGATCGGGGATCTTCAGGCACTTTCTGTTTCGTGCCTGGAATTTGCTCCAGGCATGGTTAGGGCATTCCTTTAACCCTCTGGGGTCTGAGGGTGTTTTGGGCCCTGGAGAAGTTTTGACATGTCCTGACATTTGTGCTTTTTTCAGTTGCTAATAAACATTTTAATGACTAAGTTTAGTAGCACCATAATCAGCACAAACTGGGCTACAATAATATGTGAGCAGCATGAATGTACATGTTTTTGAGAAAACAACGTTTATGCGTGCTTAGTGAAAACTAAAATTTTAAAGTCACTGAAATAAGGCCATAAAATGCATACAGAACATTTGTTCACAAGACTATTGAGAACAGATCTTGAAGTCTAGAGTTTTTGCATCAGAATGATGTGAAAAGCATCTTGTTTACTCACTCACAGAAAACAATATATTGATTTAAATTTTCTAAGACACTTTTTGTGTAGAAAAGGAATATGCGAGGGGGCGTGAATGGTCATGTATAATGAGTGATTCACACCTGAGAAGACAAAGGCCTGCATAATGAGCTGCATAATGAGCTGTCAGGTGAGTGACAGAAGGAATTGCTACAAGAAATAATGAGGAAAAGAAATGTATCTATTTTTTTGTTTGTAGTTTATTTAAGAATATATATAACTATCACATCATTTCGGGAGTGTGTGCATCACATGGTCTTAGCTGTGGTACAGGCTCTTGTGCGGGGCAGGAATCTCAGAGCCTGTGGAACATGTCAACGTCAGTCTCTGGTTTCCATGACCAAGTGGGCTGCTTATTTGCTTTGGCTCTCTTTGCAACAGGTTCTTTTGCACTGTTATTCTCACATCTGAAATAAAAAAGCAAGCATGCTGTTTACACAAACTACATTATTAACAATATTGTGATGTTCACTGATACTAGTAACAATTTATCGAAACAAAGAATACAATTACAACATAGCAAGCATAGTTTACCATACAGTAAATAAATCAAATAAAAGTAACATCTGTAAAATAGTGAATGCACACTTACTCTAAAATTATGAATGGAGTTGAAAACTGAACGAGTACCCCCTTACTGTGAGAGATGCAGGTGAATGCAAGAGTGGTGTATTCCCCACAGTACCTTAGTATAGTATGCATACTTCATGAGAAAACAATGCCAATTCTTACATTTTAACACTATCAACCACAAATATTACCACATATTCTAGGAATAATACAATTACTATACTGTGCACTTACTCAGTAGGATTTTCCAGCGAACTCAAAACTAAACGACACGTATGCCTTTCTTGTGCAATTATGCGAGTGATAGTCCTAAACGAAAACTGAAACAGTTTCAAACATTTCAGCGTCATTACACCATAAGACACGGGTATAACACATTCAAAACATTTACAACAGAGCAGATATTCCCGAACAGAAGCTTAGTTATAGTCATAAACACAAGCATTCTTTGTAGGCCTATTATACAATACAAAAACTAGTTATAAACATCTACATATATTCGCGAACAGAGCCTATCACAGTAAAGTTTTGTCTAATCATTCTTACTGACATTAGGCTAGTAACATTATAACTCATATTACTTTTATATCGTATTTCTGTCTGTTATAGAACATAAAAAAAAACATCCTGGCATCGTGACATTTAGATGCTGTGAATGAAACTTCATAATGTTTCACTTGATTATACATTTAGTCAGGAATTATAGTTTGGAGAAAGTCTAACTAGTAAAATGTGTACAAGTTATGTGAAACTAATACAAGTAGGTTAATAAAAAAGATTTACTTTTTTTTTTTTTCCTGAGGTAATCCAAAGCTTCTTGGGGTGAATTCTGTCTTATTCCTCTCAGTGCGACTCGAACAGTAAAGCTTGAGGTCTTGCTGGTTTGTTTGCTGTGATGTGGGCATTTACGTGCGGTGTGCTTCACGTGGATGATTATAATATCAATAGCGCTCAGCGCGTGGGCGTGGTCGCATTAGAGATAATGAAGGGAGATGTGAAAAACTGGACATCGCGTTGGTTTCATATGGATTACTTTATCACAGAATATTTGCTTTCGATAAGACTTGCTTAGTTTAAAAGTAGACATGTCAAGCTTTCTATAGATATATCTCTCATGTCTCTTTGTTGAGAATTTGCTGAGTTACAGTTCATTTTAATGACGCGTCTCTAAATAAAGATTACGCAGACCAAGGCGGCAGACAGCACACACTGTTTGTTTTCTTTATTTTATAAATACACAAAGTTCTGTTGTTATTATGTGTGTATACAAATAAAAGTAGACCCTTTACAGATTCGATTGATGTATTGCTCTTATCTGTAAGATCAAAACTGAAAGTGTATTTTAAGTTATTTTCGGTGTGCTCAGAGAAGATGCTCAAACGAGTATCCCGTAATCGACCTCAGAGGGTTAAACGAGGGCCGGGTATGTCCATAAGGTGCCCACTTCTTCACCGGGGCCCATAGTACTTCAAGCATTCTGTCCTCCTACATTCCAGGAAGGCCAAGAAAGGCTTAATCTGCTCTATCCAGCTCGAGCACTGGACGCTTACGCACACAAAGCTGCCCCGTGGCATAAGGCAGATCAGCTTTTTGTTTATTTTGGTCCGCCAAAGAAGGGATTTCCGGCGACCAAGCAGACTATGAGTAGGTGGGGGGTCGAAGCCATCTCACTAGCCTACGAGTCCTCTGGCCTCCCGTCACCTATGGGGTCAGAGCGCACTCGACCAGGAGTCTGGCGGCCTCCAAGGCTTTCAGCTTGAGTGTGGCCTTGCAGGACATTTGTGCTACGGCGGGCTGGTCCTCTCCACACACTTTTTCCGCTTTTACAACCTAGACCTGGCAACTACCCCAGGTTCCCAAGTTCTCTCTACGTGATGTGCTCGTAAGATACACACACAGGCAGGGACTTGGTAGTATGGCGCAGTGGGTATTCTCGTCCCCAAAGCGACTCGAACAATTTTTTGGGCTCGAGTTCTTGAAGGGGAACTTCTCTAGGTTACGTATGTAACCATGGTCCCCCGAGGGAACGAGACGCTGCGTCTCTTTGCCATACTCCCTGCATCCCTGCAGGCGCTACCTCATCGAAGCTGGTTTGCGCTCTGCCAGATGCACTTTTATACTTCCTGGCACTCACGTCACCCCGCTCGTGACGTCTCGCTCCATTGGACTGATTTGACACGTGCTTCAGAAAGCGGTCACGCAAGGGTGTTCCCAAAGCGACTCGATGCAGCGTATCGTTCCCTCGGGGAACCATGGTTACAAACGTAACCTAGAGACGGTCTCAGTTAGAACACATAGGATCATTTTAACTTCATCCGTTGCAGTCTGTCAGTCGTATAATGGATGGCAATGGTAACACAATCTATGAGAGTGAAAAAAACATGCACAGACAAATCCAAATTAAACCCGGCAGCCGTGAGTACACATTGAGGTCCTAAGACACGAAACGATCAGTTTGTGCCAGAAACCAAACAGTATTAATATCATATTTGACCTCTAATACACCACTATGCCCAACTGTCTTTGGGCGCGCGCACGGCACGGTGCGTGAGGGTGTACGTGCTCTGGCGTAGTACCTACTTGCGCTTATCCGGATTGTTCAAACCGACTTAAAACTAAAAGATTACGTTCTCTGGCGCGAACTCATTCGGGAGTGGTGACATTCCACTTATTCCCAACTTCTGAACCTGCTCGCCTGAAGTTATGCTTGATCGCTCTTCGGCTGGATATCAACACACCCATTAACGTAAACTACACCAGAGCGCGTACACACCTCACGCACCGGATGCCGTGCGCGCGCTCAAGGAAGTTGGACATAGTGGTGTATTAGAGGTAAAAAATTATATAAATACTGTTCGTTTCTCGCACAAACCAATCATTTCGTGTCTTAGGACATCAATATGTCGTCACGAGCCGCAGGGTTTAATTTGGATGTGTCTGTGCATGTTTTTTTTTTACTCCCATAGATTTTGTTACATTGCCATGCATTATACAACTGATAAAGACTGCAACAGTTGGACTTAAAAATCATAATTTGTGTTCTACTGAAGAAACAAAGTCCTCTACATCTTGGATGCCCTGGGGGTAAGCAGATAAACATAAAATGTTCATATATTAAGGATATATAGGTAATTCAATTTAGTGATAGCAAATAACTATGTAATGTGCACAATTGCTTTGTTTTACACAATATTTAATAAAAACTCAAAGACTACATTTGGAGGTCGTTGACTTATACTAGGAAATCTGATGGTAAGGACCACAACGCCCCTGTAGACTCACGACACAGCACGCTTCTACGATTTGGACTTGGCGGTTGCACATTACTAATACTATTCAATATGTATTGTTTTCAAAGTTTTATTAAGTATTAACTTATTCTGACACTAAACATTTTTTGGTATATATTGTACTGAAAATGGTTCTGGTCACTGTATAATTACTAGATGTAGATGCACAGTTAAATGAGCTGTTGTTTAATAATTCCTCACTTTCTGAGGTAAGAAGTAGTAGGAAAGCTTGACAGCATTAGCAACAGTAACTAAGGGACGGTGCTATGTTTAACATAAAGTGATTGAAATAGCCATTCTTTATTGTGTGTGTTTGTTTTCAGCTGTTGTTCTGTCTCAGAGGGCTTCAGGAATCCGTGTTGTTTGAATTCAGCCAGTGATTAGATGATTATGTGTGTTTAATGGTTGTTTTTCCTCCTCTATGTGCTTTTCAGCAGCTGACTCCAGCCACAAAGTCAGTACCATATTGATGCTCCTTTCATTCTCTCTGTGTGTGTGTGTGCTGTAATTATCACCGTGATTTGTAGTGAAAGCATTGTTTTCCAGAATTCCCTCATCTAACCTCATCTTTGAGAGTGCTTTGCTTTTCTTCATGAATAAAACACTGCGAAGAAGCACTAAGTATTAAACTTTAATGTAGTGTAATTTACATTGTACTCGAGATACTTTCAAGAATACCACTCAAAATAAAATATTTTATACCCATTGTACTTATATAAAACATAAAATGCCCATGGTACTTTTCTTGTAATTTTCCCCCTTCAAAAGGACTTTGATTGGTATCATAGTACAGTTATGGTATCAGATGGTGATATCATGGTATTTTAATATGAATAATGTACTGAAGGATCCATGTTCATGGAGCCTGCTAGGATTTACATGCTTTTCCACTATGGTGCATGTAAAAAAAAAAAAAAATTTTTATTAGTGTAGTAGTGCTGATTATGTAACAGTAATGACTTTTAAAGTAGAGCCCACTCAAGTAAAGCAAAGCAAAGCTGGGTTTGTGGTTCATTGTTTATTCTGTTGGTATTGCATGAGTGTGTTGACGCGAGTTTGACGATATGCATGTTATGTTCCATCTGTGAGGTGTTGTGTCGCAGTGCTCAGTTAGTCAGCGGTTTTTAACTGCAGTTTGTCAAACACACAGAGTGAGCAAACAAGCCCTGCCAACACTCTTTCGTCACACGGTTCATCCGCACTCAGCCAGACAGTGCTGATTTATTACAGCTTATGAATGTTGTACGTGTCAGTACAGACGGGCTTCGGTACGATCAGTATGTTCCAGACGTGAAAGTTTTTTGAGAGATTGGATTGATGATTTCAGATGTCCAGATGAGTTTCTTCTCAAACCGTGTGTGACTTGTGTTTTATTCCATGTGCGGCAGTGTCATCTTCTGTGCCCTTTTGCATAAACTGCTTAGACTAATCTTAAAAGTTAGACATCTATTATTTTTTTTCATAACTTTTTAAAGTCAATTACATAACTTAGATTGGTCTAATTTGAATCTGAAAAGTAAGACTGATACCCACTTGGTTAACTGCTAGTTAGTCAAACTAGTCTTAACATTAAAGCAGGCGTTACACGGGGCGATTTGAAGGTCGAAATGTTGTGAGCTCTGGCACATGTCATGATTGAGTTTATCCGAAAATCATATGGAGGCAGTCACACACGATACGAATTTACTACGATTTGACAAACTCTGACCTTACGTTAAGTTTCGCGCATAAAAATATAGATTCTGAGGATGAAATAGTTTGTGACGTCCAAAAAAACCAAGACAAAGGACATGGCAAAGAGAATTGCTGGAAATCAGAGAAAAGCATGGACATTCTGTTCTTCATAAACAACTCGAGGAGTAGGCCATTTCTGAATTTCTGCTAGTTTTGCCGGAAATACAACAGGCATATTCATTCATAAAGCTGAATGGCACATTCAGAATAACAAATAAAAAATAAAACTGTATAATTAAACAAAAATTATTATGGACTATATGGTTTTTGTCATCTTCTGATTGGTCAACTTCAGATGGATCGCCAAATCGTCTCGTTCAACCGCACATACACCACAAATTTTAAACCGACAGCATCCGATTTTTTTTGACATGTTTGAAAATTATCGGGAGGACGGGAGGTGCTCGTAACGTCTCAGATCGGCCCGTAATTCTTCTCACACGTTACGAGCCGCGACCATCTGCGATTTTCTCCCGAGATAAAAAAATCGCCTGCGAGCTCGTACGACAGCAAAAATCGCACCGTGTATGCCCGCATTTAATGCTGAGTTCACACTGCACGATTTTAGCCCGATTTTTCACTCGCCGACAGGTTTTGCGAAATCGCCGACAAATGCCCGAAATCGGAGGGAAATCGGTGCTCGTTCACACGAGTGATAATCACACAGTGTGAATTATCAAAGAAGCGATCTGAGAGAATCGCCGACCACGTCACAAACGCCCATGAAAAATATTTGGCATGCTAAATATCTTGAGCTGTCGGCGATTCACAATCACGCTGTGTGTAATGATTTCTGACTGAAAACTACATCTGCGATGACCTACAGCCAATGAGAGACCAAGATACAGGGCAGAGGGAAGTTCGGGGAGGAGTTATAGACCAGAATATCAGTATTTTAATAGATATATGAACAATTATATCATACAGAAACAAGCACAAACATTTGCTTGACCAGCCACAACATCAGCATAACAGTAACTGCAAAATTATTTACCTCCAACTCTCTTTGCAGAACACCCAATCCCTGTTCCCTGCATCTCCTCCAGCATAATCTGTTTTTCTTTTTCTCCTTTTAGCTGGAAATCAGCTCACAGACAATCTGCGGGCTATATATATATTTTTTTAAATAATTACAGTCTTGCTCATGAGAACTCCGTTCTGACGCACGTGGGTTCTCGCGTTATTTCCTTATCACTTCTCGCGTGTGTTTTGTTGTGAAACGTAGTTTGCGGACCAGACAGAGTTGTCGGCGATTCTTCCTATTGTAAAGTCAGTGTGTAACCTCCTGTCGCCGATCAATCGTGCAATGTGAACACAGCAGCAACTGAATGCTACCCCAGATAGTCACACACAGTGTGAAAACAATGGCGAGCCGACGAGTTTGAAAATTGTGCAGTGTGAACTCAGCATTAAGCTTATGTGGTGACTAGGTTTATGCAACGGTCTCATGGGTTTCTAATGTGAATTCTTTAACGGACAAATTAGTTTCTTCCTTTGGAGGATTTTAATACTTCAAAAAAGCTTATGTTTCTGTGTAATATTAATGTTTACCGAACATACTGAGTCGGGCAATTGCAAAAAAGACGGCATTTGAGGTGTTCTCAAGTCGATTTCTTTAGACATCTGTTTCAGTGTTGCCAAGTCTGCGGTTTTCCCTCGGAATTGGGCTAGTTTAACACTGTTGCCGCGGGTTGAAGAGACTTCAATAACATGATATTTATCCCATTGAATGCGAATTTTAGCAGGGGAACCCTGGCAAAAAAACGTATACCCCCCCCAACCGATTTTTAACTGGGGACCCCCTCGAAACACCACTGGGCTAGTTTTTAGTCGCAATTGGGCGGGCTTTGTTGTGAAAACAGGCGCAACACCCTGGAGTCTTCACTACCATAGGCTACGCAACAGTCAAATAGTGAACTTATGAACCTCTTGGAATCTATCTTCTTGGAATGTTTTTACTTTTTTCATAAGGAGATTTTCCTGAATATGGTCCCAGAACCTTAAAAGAAGCTTCTAGTGCTTTTTGAATTTGAGTTACCTTGCAAAGTTTGGCCATGGTAATCAAACTGTCACAATAACATAGTTACACTATAGTAAAACTGCGCAAACACTGCTATAATATTAAAAATGACAGACAGATTGTGAAGGTTAAGGTTTATTAAGATGTCACAGTATTAACAATAACTGTTATATCTAACTTTAGTATTTTGGAAGAAACTATGTTTACAATGGTACATTTTTGTCAGGGAAATATTGAATTCAAGCCTCCAAAAGCCTTCTGTTATGTAATGCAGTTTTTTTTTTTTTTTTTTTCATAGTGGTCCTCCAGCTGTTTCTGAGTGAGTACATCTGTAATGTGTTTGCCATCAGTAAAACCCTTCTAAAAGAGAATGAATGATTGAAATGTTTTATCTTTCTTATTCCTTTTTTATGCCTCCTTCAGAAAACCTGCAATGAACAGGTAAAGAAGGAATAACCAGCAGCCAGCAGTGACCTTGTTTCTCAAATGCTGAGTTGCTTAAATTGTGCATTTGATATGCAGTATGATTACATGTAAAAGAGACTGACAGTATCTATGTTTGTTTGTGCGTGTGTAGACTTCCTCGTAAACCTATCACAGAGACAGACATTGAGTTTTACCACGTCCCGACTCACGGTGATGCCAGCAGGAAACGCATCATGGAGGACACAGAGGACTGGTGCCCGCGGACAGGAACTTCACAATCCCGCTCCTTCCGTATCCTGGCTCAAATCACTGGCACTGAATCTGAATTCGGTGAGAGTTTTTATTTGATTTGATTGTTTTAATTTTATTATTGCTTTTTAAATATGAATTTATTGTTTTATATGTTTTGATTAGGGGAAAATGATTAATTCTCTGTTATTTATTTGGAACATCTGATTTATTTATTTAAAAAAAAATGCTATTCTAGGTTCACATAATGTAATTATTTTAGATGAATATGCATACTGAGAATTTGGTAATTTTTGATTAAATTCAATTGTATGAAAGAGCACTTTTATGTTTTATATGGTTAGAAAAAATATGACCTCAAAGTTTAAATGCTCCTGAAAATCAACTCCTGGTGGAAGTAAAAAAAAAATGTATTAATTAAAAATTTTATATAACATTTTTTATTTAAAATACCTTTTTTTATGCATTTTTTAAATACTGGGCCTTATTCATAAAACACAAGCAGAATGCATTTCTGTGTAAATCAGTCATAAAATCATTCTTACATAAATCGTTTAATTCAAGGCAACTCAATTCAATTGATTAACAATGGTTTTATAAACCATTTACACAGACATTCATTCTTCTCATGTTTCATGAATGAGACCCATTGTGTGGAAAACCTTCAATACTGAATTTGAGATTAAGATTCAAATTGACGTTTTAAACAGAGAGAGTTGAGAGAGAAACAGATGGGATAAACAAGAGAATGAGCATGTCTTTCATTACATCTCTATCACATGAAAGCGTGTCGTATTAAATGTGTTCTGTATCATGTTTATGTCTTTCAGATCACTACAGAGACGAATCAGCAAAGAATAAAACAAAGTTAAGTTCTCTGCTTGCAGCTGCGTGGAGTGTGTGTGTGTGGGTGTGTGTGTGTTTGGGGGCGTGTGTGTGTGTGTGTGGGGTGTGTGTATTTTAGAATCTCTTGTGTTTGGTTTTGTGTGATGATGATTTGTTTCATGGCTTCTCTTGAAGGGTGTTCTGTTATTTACCTCTGTTATTTTGGCATCCTGTGGCCTGTTGTTTTGTGGGGTTTCTGTTAAAGCTCTGGCTCTAGTTAACCAGCATGTGCAGATCACTGACGCTTTCCACCACTAGGACACAAAATTGTATTTTTCTTTATTTCTTAACAAAAGGTCAGTGAAAGGAAGTGCTTAAAGGGATAGTCAACATTTACGCACCCTCAAGTTGTTCCAAACCTGTAATTTACTGGTGCACACAAAAGGAAGAATTTTGAAGAATGTTGTAACCCAAATAGTTGACGGGTAGCCATGACTAACCATCACTTTTTTTCAAGCATGGACAGTGAAATAAGTTAAAAAAATTTTTTTCAGGAGCAGTTTATTAACCTTTAGACAAAGATAAAAAAAACGGATAAGGTTTTTTGGTATCACTTTACTGAACGCATTTATAATAGCATTTAAAAGCATAGTTTTAATGCATTGTATGCCTTGTAACAACACTTATAATGGCATTTTTAGGTTCGTTAATAAGTAAGCAGTTAATAATCGTATCTATCATTGTTAAACCTTTAGAAGTATAATCCAGTGAATTCACATGACAACCAAAACCTTAGAACATTAATGCATTTTAACTTTGATTGCAGTTATTTATGAAAAAATATAATGCATTATAATGTATTTTACATAGGCTTTAAGTAAAGGTTTACTAAGTTTTTTTTGTTGCGTATCATATTAAATCAGCAGTTTATGGCTTATATAGTATGCTATAGTCTGAATATGGAGCTCATACTTGAGGAAGGGAAAAAATTACCTTTATTTTTTTTTATCATAGGCCCAATCTGAGAGTTATTCTGGTAATCTTGCACTGTTGTTGGTTTGCCGTTGAAGTTGTCGTGTAATAACTTGTCTTGTTTTGTGCGGGTGAATTCATACATTTGTGAGGGTTCTTGGCTTCGCTTTCCAAAGAAAGGCATTATTGTTATTATTATTATTATTATTATAATACAGTGTGTGCTGTGTGTATTTTACTGCATGTTTATTTGAGTAATACATTGAAGCTCGGTTTGGGACAGAGTTACAAAAGCGAGTTTAACCCGTGTGCAGTGGCGTTTGCGTCTGCATGCTTTACAGTATCTCTGTGTTAAAGATATTCACTTCTACAGCTCTTCATACTGTCTTTGTTTCTTTCTCTCTCTCTCTCTCTCTCTTGCTGGTTGTCTGTGAACAGGGTAGTGAAGATCAATCCTACGATTGGACCCAGATATCATAAACTCAGAGACTGGCACCTTGGAGTGTCTGCTCAAAGCCTTAACGTCTTCAGCTTGGTGTAGACGTTGTGTGTGTGTGTGTGTGTGTCAGAGTGTGTGAGAATACGTGTGTGTGTGATTGGATCTGTGTGTGGGATGTTTCTGCAACATGAGCTCTATAAAGTGTGTATGCGTGTATTTAAAGCAGTGTGTGAAGATTCAACATGCACTTAACGGCAGCAAACCACACATCTCAAACTCTTCTGGTGGATTTAGTGATTTTTATTAGTGAAGTTTATTAGTTGCATTACAGTATTGTATTACACGTGTGGCTTGGATCTTATTTAGTTTCTGTGATGTTTCAGCTTTTGGTCTTTTGATTCCTATTAAAAGGAACGTTCTGGGCTCAAAACTAGATAAACTACACACAGCATCTGTCGATTAACACTGAAAATAAAACACAGTGATGCAGCATTTACAGTAATGCACTTCCACGGTGTTCTGTGAGGAAATGTGCAGCTCATATTTTTGTTAAAACTGATTAATTCTTCTGAGTAGAAATGTATCTAGTTAGTTGCATGGTCATGACACAAGTTTCAAATGCGATTTTAATTGTTAACAGGTTTATGCATTAAAACTGTGTGTATTTTAATTATTATTTGGTGCTTTACAGACTTCATTTGTAAGTGCATTACTGTAAATGTGATATTTATTTTCATAAAATTAGATTATTTATACATTTTTATTTTTATTTTCTATGACAAGCCTGCCACAGATGCTGTATAAACCCAGAATATTATTTTAAACTGCTCAAATTTAATTTTATGCTTGAAAACGTACTATTTATTTTAATTCATGACTATTTATTTTAATTCATGACATAATTCCTTTCTCACTTAGTTTTCATTATGTAGCAAAATTAGAATAAAGTGGCCTGTATTTTCTGAAGAATTTCTGCTGTGTATTTTCTCCTTATTTGTGTCAGTGTTTTTATCGGTTTCTTTCTGTATGTCCCTCAGTTACTGATTTTAAGCCGAAGTCATGATGTTTAACCAATCAGTTACATAAGTAATGGCAATAATGGACAGGTTAACCAGATCCACACATGTGCTCAATCTAAAACTAGTGGGTATTTTGATTAATACAGTAGGATCCAGTAAAGGTTGTTATAATGAAGTGTTCCTAGTGTCTAAATTGGTCATAAAAATGAGGAGCAACTTTGTGAATATTTTTCTTTTAATTCACAGTTCTAGGCAACCTAAAACAGAATTTGCACATTTAACTTCTGTAATATTGTAAAGCATATAACATATTTGATATGAATAGTTATTGTATTTTTCCACATAGATATGGCTTTAGAATTATGAAATGTGGACATTAACACCAGGAGGAGTATGTATTAATCATGTTTATGTAGGATCAGTTTTGATATCATGATTGAACTGCTGCAGTGTTCATGTGTCGCCACTAGAGAGCAGCACTGATTCTTTCTTCTCAGCAGATAAAAATGTGAGTTTGCAGACAGTGCCGTTGTCACAGGCTTGTTAAACTGGTGAGGTGACACAATGTGATGCCTTACCACATCTTTTAATTGTCCCACATTACTCTGTGAAGACTGGGTACTTGACAGAAAACTTGCAGAACCATGCATAAACCATACAAAATGTTACAGGGTTAATGGTCAGTTCAAAAATGGCATTTGTAAGCAAATTACTAACACTAAACATTTAAATCTTAAACAGTTATGTAAATTAAACAGTTACTACAGTGCGTGGGCTCTGTCACTGTCTACTGATTATCTATCTATCTATCTATCTATCTATCTATCTATCTATCTATCTGTCTGTCTGTCTGCTGTCATTCTGTATCTATCTATCTATCTATCTATCTATCTATCTATCTATCTATCTATCTATCTATCTATCTAATCTATCTATCTATCTGTCTGTCTGTCTGTCTGTATGTCATTCTGTATCTGTCTCTGTCTGTCTGTCTGTTTCTGTCTGTCTGTCTGTCTGTCTCGCCTCGCTCGTCCTGTCTGTCTGTCTGTCTGTCTGTCATTCTGTATCTATCTTCTTATCTATCTATCTATCTATCTATCTATCTTCTATCTACAAAAAAAAAAAATATCTATCTATCTATGTCACACACACACACACACACACATGTTTACTTAGCTATCTAAATGGGGACTCTCCATAGGCGTAATGGTTTTTATACTGTACAAACTGTATTTTCTATTGTCCTACACCAAACCTACCTCTAAACCTACCCCTCACAGGAGACTTTCTGCATTTTTACAATTTAAAAAAAACTTTGTTTGCTTTATTTTTATACCAGTTTTACAAACGAGGACGTCCCCAAGTGGAGGTTTTTGGAGATTTTGTCAGGTTTAGCTCACTTTTGGGTACAAAATTGTCCCCAAAATATGGTTAAGTAGGTACACACACACACACACACACACACACATACATATATATATAAAATGATATATGGGCTTAGATCACTATGATCATGTTCATATTGACAGATTTCCTCTGCTCATGGATTTGTGTGATGGAGAACTTCCTGTGTATTAGCCGATTGCTCCTCTCTCATTCGATTAGCCTGCTGTACTGCTCCACTCTGATTGGATTATTTGCTCTCAACGAATCTGATTGGCTGAGAGCAGTAACGATCGCTCTTATAACTGTGTCTGTTTTCTGTTGTGCCTCTGTGTGTTTGTGCATGTCTCAATTTGTTATCTGCACAGAATAAAGTCGATTCATTGGTGTGTGCTGCATCCTGCTGTCACCATCAGTTATCTTTTTATTTTTCCTCTATGCTGCTAGCACACTCCTCTGAAGAATGTGCTAGCATTCGTCTACAGATGTCTCTTATTCCTTTACTGTATAATATGGAGGATTATCAGTTTTACTAACAAAAAAGTACCAAAAGTGCTGTGTTACTACCATGGTGCTTTGGACCTGTTGCAAACAAAAAAACAAACAAACAAATACATACAGTACTGTATATGAATGGCATTACCATCTGAATTGAAAATGAAAATGATTAAATAATAATCATTTATTTTCAAATTGAAAGAATTGTAATTTGTGTTCAGCAATGCAGTTAAATGCATCCGTAAAATAATGCATTCATTTTAACTGAATTCATAAAATTTAATTAATGTACAGTATATAATTATATATTTGGAAATTGTTATTATATACTTGCATTTGCCCGTAGTTTTAATCAGTTGATATTGAATATTGCCATTATTAATTTAGTATCGTTGATATGCTATAATAGTTTTTTATTAATATTTTGTATTGTGTAATTTCACATTTTAGTTTAGGTTAGTCATTTTGTTGTGTGTTTTTGTCAATTTTGTTACTTCTTTTTTTAAAATTCATTTTAAAAATGTCTATATAGTATTTATTATATTTTCGTTTGTTAGCTTTAGTTTATTTATTATTAGTTATTTTAGTACTTCAAATTAAATTAAACAAAAATGAGAAATGTCTTGTCGACTGCTTAAAATATGTTTATGGTTTTTGTTTTATTTTATTTCATTTTTCATTCATTTTTATGTCATTGTTTTATTTCAAGTAATTACATTTTTTTTTTCTAAAAAAAGTTTTAGTTTTAGTTAACGATAATAACACTTCCATACCTATAATGCTAATTGTGTTTTTAGGTAATAAAGTGTCCCAAAAATACTTAATATAGCAAAATATAATATAATATAACAAAATATCAAATCATTTGTCCACATATATGTGTCTCAAATGCTGCAGGATCTTCTCTCTTTACACTCTAAAAAATGCTGGGTTGTTTCAACCCAACTTTGGGTCAAATATGGACTAACCCAGCTGTTGGGTTAAATATTTAAATTCAATTTTTAACCCAAAAGTTGGGTTAGTCCATATTTGACCCAAGGTTGGGTTGAAAAACCCAGCATTTTTTAGAGTGTACTAGCTTCACTTTTCTTCATTATTTTTGCTCAGCGTCTTTGAATCAGCTGGTGTTTTGGTGATTTGTAGTGAATGTATGAAGTCAGTTCTCCTCAAGTTCACACAGGTGTCCAAACACACAATACTGACTTCATTTTCAACACTAGATCTGTTGTTTTATCACTTAAAACTGTACAAGCGTCTTTTCTGATGTTTAGGAGTGTGGCTGTTTGTGTTTTTGTGAATGTGTGGATGTTTCAGTGTGGAATATCTCATCAGCGTCTAGATTCAGAACTGAACGGTGGTCCTTTCGGTTTCTATGGCTGCCGTTTCCATAACATTCAGTCCCCGGGGGCTTGTAATTAGACAGGAGAGATTGACAGAGCGCAGTTGTGTGGCAGAGAATCGGGGTGGTACGGTGTGTGTGGCTATGAATGTGTGTGCTTGTGACGGCCACCCAAGATTTCTAGATGCTCAGAGCCAAACTTCTGTCTTCCTGTCCATCAATATTCACTTCCTGCCTCGCTAAATTTAAGCTGCTGGACGGCACAACCAGACCTGCTGTGTATTTAATGAGTGTTGTGATGGAATGTCTTGTCTGTACTGTAGGTACAGTAGAAATGAGCTGTGTCTGGCGTGTGAGCTGTGTGTGGCATTGGCTGTTTACAGTGGAGCACTAGCATACTGCATACTACATATTGCATACTTAAACATGATGTGAAACAGTTTGCAGTATGCAATGATTAAAGGAATATTTCACCCAAAAGTGAAAATTTTCTGAAAATGTGCTCACTCTCAGGCCGTCCAAGATGTAAATCGAGTTTGTTTCTTTCTTCATCACAGATTTGGAGAAATGTAGCATTACATCACTTGCTCACCAATGGATCATCGGCAGTGAATGGGTGCCGTCAGAATGAGAGTCCAAACAGCTGATAAAAACATCACAATAATCCACAAGTAGTCCACACCCCTTCAGTCCATCAGTTAATGTCTTGTGAAACAAAAAGCTGATTGTTTGTCATAAACAAGTCCATCAAGACGTCTATCATAAACCGTTACTTCTGGGCAAAGTATGAGTCCATAATCCATAATAACGCTTCCTCCAGTGTTATATCAAAATCCACTCACATATTTATTTTGAGCTGTTTTTGACTGTTCTTGTGAACATGCTTGAGACTACGTTTCACTGGAGAAAGCAATTTTATGGACAGAGTTCTCATATTTTAGCTGGAAGCAACGGTTAAAAAACATCTTGATGGATTTGTTTCTTACAAACATGCAGCTTTTCACTTCACAAGATGTTAACTGATGTACTGGAGTTGTGTGGATTATTTGTGGGTTATTGTGATGTTTTTATCACATGTTTGGACTCTCATTCTGCGGCACCCATTCACTGCAGAGGATCCATTGAATTCTTTTCTTTAGCCAGTGTTGTAAAAAAAAAAACCTTAAACATCACAGCTTTTAAGAATGAGATACAAATTTGAACAGTAGTTTAAATTAAAGTCACATATACAATGCGTCATAACGAGTAGACATTTCATAAATTTGAATTACACCTAATGATCTTTTGTTTGATTTTGAGGCAAGGTTTCATAAGATTCACACAGTACTGTACATCATGTGACTCTTGCATGCATAGAGTTCATATACTGTACTGCACACAGTGTGCATACTGCATACTACATTCTCTAGCACTCTTCTTATCTTTCCCTTATAATTATGTCTCTCTCTCTCTCTCTCTCTTGGTGTTTGGTCCCTGCTCATTGAGGAGTCAGGATGATTCTCACCCGCGCTCTTTCTGTCCTGTTAGACCCATGATCAAAGCCCCGGGAACGCCTGTCAGAAACACAGCAGGTAATATCACCTCATGACTGAAGATCCAGTCTCTCTCTGGTCCACATACTGACGCCAGCACTGTGGCATATGATACTGTACTGTATATACACTACAAATCTAAAGTTCAGTCACACCTATAAACCAATTAATCTATTTAAAAAATACATTCAAATTCTAATTTAAAATTTTAGTTTGACAAAATTTCATTCCAATGATAAGTTTTTTAGTATCATTGAGATACTATTATAGTTATTATTAGTATTTTGAATTTGTTTTTATTTTATATTATCTCATATTTTCTCGAGTTTTTTCATCGTCATTTTAGTTAAACTTTTAGAAATATTGCTGCATGCTTTTGTCATTTTTATTATTTTATTGGTTTTAAATATGTCTATGAAGATTTTATTAAACTACATAAATCGAGTTATTAACTTCTAGTCAACTGAAAAAGTTTTCCCTAACTGCTTCCTTTCTACACATTAAAAAATATTTTTATTCGAATTTTTAATAAACAAACATTATTGGAGTTAATTTTACCAGCCAAGTACCTTTCCTTTCTGTCTCTAAGAATTTCATGTTTAATTCTATTTTATTTGCCACTTCTTTGTAATTAATTTCTGAGTGAAAATTGTTTCAAAGTAAATCCTTCACCATTTGTTTTAGTATAGAAGACTAATTGATATCTGTGGTGTCATATCTGTTACTATATTTTATGTTTTAGGGTTACTTTACTTAATAATTGTAATACTTAGCAATTCAGACATATTCAAAGCCTTTACAGTGTAATAAACTGAGGAAGTGGAGTCACTTAAAGATGAGCTGAAGCTCTAATGAGTGTTTGTGTATGTTGGCGTCTTTGGCAGGTCTCATCACTCCTACTTTTGGTATCATGAGCAACAGTACTCCTTTAGGCCCCGCCTTAGACCGTCCCATGCCACGCCCACACCCCAAAGACGAAGCCTCATTGGTCCAGATGGCAGAACACATCCCTGCTGGAACACGCACTCCTGTCTGCGCTCACTGCGACTTGATTATCAGGTACACAAACTAGTATTCAATACTAGGAAATAGTCCATTTTTGCATTTACATTAGATTTGTCCAAAATAAGATATCTTAGAAGGCTACATAATGCTGCTGCCTACTATTTGTATTGGGATTATGCCTGTGATTCCCTACAATCCTGTCTAGGTGGGCAACTCACTAGCTTTTGGAACAGATGCACAATATGAACAATGCAAAAAGCAAAATGAATGTGATATCTGAAAACATGGTTATGGTTCATTGTTGTTGTCAGCTTTCCAATTTTAATTTAACAAATACTGACATTGACATTTAGTTTTCTCTGCCCCTCTAGCGCCCTATTACAGGACATAGTATTCATAGAATCACAAAGTCATTAAAGGATTAATTCACTTCCAGAATCAAAATGTCCTGATAAATTTCCACCCCCATGTCATCCAAGATGTTCATGTCTTTCTGTCTTCAGTCGCACAGACATTACGTTTTTTGAGGAAACATTCCAGGATTTTTCTCCATACAATGGACTTTAATGGTGCTCAATGGGCTGATGGTCCAAATTGCCGTTTCAGTGCAGCTTCAAAGGGCTCGACACGATCCCAACCCAGGAATAAGGGTCTTATCTAGAGAAACGATCGGTCATTTAACTAAAAAAAAAAATTATATACTTTTTTAATCACAAATGCTCATCTATAATTAATAAACCATAGATGGAATTTTCTTTTCAAACTCTATCACTTATTATTATATTAACGATATTGTAATTTTATTATATCAAATGAAACTATTGATATTAATAACTAAATAAACAAATGACTTTTTCTGTCAGGACCTCTATCGTCAAAGATGATTGATAATTAGCATACATTTTGGATTGGCGGTATGGTTCTGTTCTGGGCAAGAACTCCTTGTGCATCCATGCAGCCTAGCATGGATGATAGCAGGGAGAGCAGCAATAACCCCCCAAAACAAAACAGAACCACCATAATTGTCTTTGCAGATATCGTAAAGTTCATAATTTTATGTACACATTTTCGAATTAATCTGATTCAAAGGATTCAGCAGGCTGAATCCTGCCGGCCAGCGGAGGAGCGGGGATGTAGGTAGGTAATTAGGTCTATTGACAATGCACAACTGCTGATATACTGAGGGACCTTCATATGACTCTTTAGATAGGTCTCGTATCCTATAGTAGATTGATCAGCCCTGAGAGTCAGCTGTGGATCTTTGACTAACGTGAACTCTGCCAGAACTACTAGATACACCTTGATTCTTCCAATCCATGTATAATTCTATTATCTATATATGTTTTTATATAATTCATATTACCAACAATGAATCATTTATACAAACTATAGTAATTTATATAAATGTAAAAAATTATATTCTTTTTCTTCACATATAGTTTTTGTGACAGACCTGACTTTCCTGTCCTTTCCTCCCTCAGTCTCTCTCTTTCACTTTGAAAATGAGATAATTAGTTTAAGAGCGATATTTAATAACAATAGTCACTCTAAACTTACCTCTTACTTTCACAGAGCGAACGGCGGCCACCTTATCCAACGAGAAACACACACCCGTGTAACACACACCAGATATCACACACTCACGGCGGCAAACGAGATGGGAAAGCGTAGAATTTATTACCTGTGTGTGTGTGTGTGTGTAAGACAGTAATTAGGATCAGTCGCTTCTCACAGAGCCTTCATTTAGCAAATTAAACCCTGAGTATTTATTCCGCATGAGAGTAAACATTACACCAGACTCTCTGTTTCACATGCACACTGAATTACATCTGAGATTCAGATCTTTGCTGAAGCCATTAGTGATTAAAGGTGAAGTGTGTCATTTGTGCGCAACTAGTGGCAACAAATGGAATTGCAGTCTGTTTGTTTGTGCTTTTGCTCTACCTGTCTATGTAATTATATATTATAAATCATATAATTTATATAGATCAGTGAGGTGTACTGTATGTCCCCAGATAAAATAGTATGTACTATACAGTATATCTAATTTTTAACATATTGCTGGACAATAATATAATTTACCACTTTGATGGTGCAGAACATTTCACCTTTAATACAATGACAGATTTCAACGATAAAGCAGGTTTGATATGTTAGATGATATTGTTTTAAAGGGGTCATATGATGTTGCTAAAAATAACATTATTTGGTGTAATGAAATGTGTTTATGCGGTTTAAGGTTAAAAAAACACATTATTATGAACCAGCGTCACCACGTGGCCTAGAGTGACAGAGGCGCTTGATGAGCATAGGCCGGGGGCTAGAGTGATGAACGGCCGGAGGTCTAGAGTGAGCAGAGGCGGGTGGGCTTGAGAGCGGCGTGGCCGGCGGATTCGACGAAGGAGCGTCCGGAGGGCTTGTGGCAACCACATGTGACGACCCCGGGCTGGACTCCGCTTCGCCCACAGTGAAAGCCGATCCGGCGATCCACAGCGTTACTTGTTGGATTCCTCACAACCCACGGATCAGCTCCAGGCATGACGAAGCGTATATTGTCCTCTTTTGGAAGGCCGAACAAAGTAGTTTCGCTTTCACAGCATGGCGGCGGCAACAACAATACTACAGCGAGATCAAAGTTAAGCCTTCCTTCTTTGCGTGAACATTTGGGCGTGTTATGCAAATCTTACCACATCAGGACGTAGATATGTGGGGGAGTGTTAGAACAAGCCGTTTAAGGTAGGCGTGGCTGACTCTTAACTTTGATAAAGAATATCTTTTTTTTTGAGACTTTAGTCTTTGCAACTTTACCAGATCTTCTTTATGCACCAAGAGCTTGTAACACTCCAAAGAGAAAGTAAAAATTGAAATCGCATCATATGACCCCTTTAACCACCGGGCTCAGAACAGAAAACGGCAGCTTTTACCGTAATAACAATGATTTGGTTTTTCACATGCAGTGATACTTTTGGTGGAACCTCAAACTTTTTTTGTGCATTGATGATAATCTAATTATTAATTAAATTGTAAAAATAAAATAAACAATTATAAGTATGAATTTATGAAAAAATATAAACAATCATAAAACATTTCTACTAAAAATTTGGAAATATTTTATTTGTTCGTCTGCATGTCATGACAGTTAACTGACATCAGAGAACTGTGAACATGTAAATGTGTTGTTGAATTATTGAAATATTAACTTAAAACCTCGAAGGTACTGCGTAAAATATTTCAGGTCAAAGGTGTTCGACTGGCAAAACGTTTTTCCAATTTAGAGCCAGATTTACTAACAGCTTGCACCAACACAAACCATCTTTTGGCATTCAAATAGTACTGTCAGGATTTACTAAAGATGTGCAGTGAAGAGAATTGGCGCTGAAAGGAAATTGCGCCTGACCTTATTGAATATGCATTTGAAGGAGTTTCCCTTTCAAATGCAAAATGTATGGGAGGAGAGTATTAAAACGAATCATGCAACACGATTTACTAACGTTTACGCTTGTCAAATTACTGGTATTTGCGCCATTATTTAACGCCCAAAAACCATGTCTTAATGCAGACGCTAATTTGCGCTGCTCTTGGCAGATTGCATTCTGATTGTTTCTGGAAAGATCTTGTGCTTTTTTTTTTTTTTATTTCATTTTCAGAAATCAGGGTGCACAGGTTTTTTTTTATCGTTTAAAACTAAACAAAGTTTAATTTGTACGTCACTTTGGATAAAAGCATCTGCTAAATGAATAAATGGAAATGTTACAGTATAAAGTGTCTCCAAAGTGCCAGGTTTCTTCATTGATAGCTTCAGATTTCATTTTATGAGGTTCATGGGACAGAATCTGTGAAATAGTTTTGTTTAAGGCATTTAGTAGCAAGTAAACAGTGTATTTAATACAATGAAACTTAAAACAAGGCTGTGTGGGATAAACATATAGTTAAAAGATAGTTCAGCCAGAAATGAAAATTCTGTCATCATTTATGGTTCCAAACCTGTATGAATTACTTTGTTCTGTTGAACACAAACGTTGACCCAATTGATTGTAGTCATTGACTTCCATAGTATTTTTCCCCCCATATGGAAGTCAATGACTACTGTCAACTGTTCAGTTACCCACATTCTTCAAAATATCTTCTTTTGTGTTCAACAGAAGAAAGAAACGCATGCAGGTTTGGAACACCGTGAGGATGAGTAAATGATGACTTCATGATGAATTCGTTTTTAGGTGACCTATCCCTTTATTTGCATGCATAATTTTCAGTTTTCTTGAGATTTTTGTTTATTGGAATTCAGCTCCAAGATGCTATATACAACAGTGCAACTCATTGAAGGTTTCACTGTACAGTCCTTATTACTTTTGGACAGATGGAAATTCTGGCTAATTTGGCTTGTCGGTTTCATACTGTCTAGGTGGGCTTGTCTTTGCCAGAGTAAACTGAAAATTGGACCAAAAATGGCACTGTGTCACAACACAACATTCAATCAATGTAAAAACACCACGAATCTTGTTGCTGTTTCATTCATGTGTGTTTTATCGTTGACATGCATGTATGTGTGTTTCAGGGGGCCGTTCCTGATGGCGATGGGGAAATCGTGGCACCCGGAGGAGTTCATGTGCGCTCACTGCAGTGTGTCTCTGAGCGAGCTGGGTTTTGTGGAGGAGCAGGGCTCCGTTTACTGCCAGCACTGCTATGAGGAGTTCTTTGCTCCGACCTGTGCGCGCTGCCAATATAAAATCCTGGGGGTCCGTGACTGTGTGTTTCACAAACATGAAATACACTCAATCTCTAACTGCCTGTCACATGCTATACAAATATATTCACACACAGAGAAATTAATATATCTTTTGGGACGGTCTAAACATCTGTCTTTAATTTATTTGCATGTACATTCAAAAGTTTGGGGTTAGTGAATGAATTTAATGCTTTCATTCAGCAAGGATGCATTAAATTGATCAAAAGTGACAGTATAAAGATATTTTTTGAGCAGCAAATCAGCATATTAGAATGATTTCTGAAGGATCATGTGACACTGAAGAGTCGAGTAATGATGCTGAAAATTCAGCTTTGATCACAGCAATAAATTACATTTTAACATATATGTTAAAAAAACAGAAATAGAAAACAGTTATTTTAAATTTAAATAAAACCATTTTTCTGTACTTTTGATCAAATAAATGCAGCTTTGGTGAGCATATAAGACTTCTTTCAGAAACATTTTTAAAAATTACCAACCCCAAACTTTTGCCTAGAAGTGTACATGTAAAGATGATGATGTTTTGTTTTAACAGGAAGTGATCAATGCACTCAAGCAGACCTGGCATGTGTATTGTTTCCTGTGTGCATCCTGCCAGCATCCGATAAGAAACAATATTTTTCACCTCGAGGATGGAGAGCCGTACTGCGAGAGGGGTATTTGTTTGTCTGTTACTTTCTACTTCTATTATTTTATACCACTTACCTCCTATACAAACCTTTCTGCATTTACTGTATACATTTTCATGATCATTTTCCTCATGGGGGCTTTTGGCTGCTCCTCACAGTGTAGCTGATTTCAACTTTTTCTTCTGGAGACATTTGATCCCTAAAATGATGGCAAAATATCAAGAAGATCCCACATAGATAACACACTGACAGATAAAAACTACTATAATCATTGGAAAGGAAAAAGATTCACAAATTTGATCTTTCTTATATCCAAATTATTTACAGTTATGAGATTAAGCAGAGAGCATTTTTATAAATGGAGGCTTCTCAGATGCTTCTCCTGGAAAATGATTTGATGAAAAATACAGTAATATTGTGAAATATTATTGCAATTTAAAATAAATGTGTTGTATTTGAATATATTGTAAAATGTAATTTATTCCTGTGATGCAAAGCTGAATTTTCAGCATCATTACTCCAGTCTTCAGTGTCACATGATCCTTCAGAAATCATTCTGTTTAATAAAAAAAAACAGTTGTGCTTCTAAATTTTGTGGAAACGTGATGCAATGTTTCAGGATTCTTTGATGTATAGAACGTTTTAAAGAAAATATTTATTTGAAATAAAATTATTTTGTAACATCATAAATGTCTTTAGTGTTTTCAGTGCTTCCTTATTGAATAAAATATTAATTTCTTAAAAAATATAATATTTTGAATGGTAGTGTATACTATCCACATTCATTTTATAGCTCATTCATTGTATTCATTTTAGAAGACAAAGCTGATAGTTAAAGTGTCTCTGAGTTGTTGATGTCTTGTAATAGTTTTGTAATTGTCTGTTTAGATTTCTACAGTCTGTTTGGGACTGGCTGCCGTGGTTGTGATTTCCCGATAGAAGCAGGAGACAAGTTTCTGGAAGCCTTGGGTGGCACCTGGCACGACACCTGCTTCGTGTGTGCAGTAAGTGTGTGTTCAGGCTCATCTGTGAGTGCTTGTGTGTTCACCGAGTGTTGTGTGATGAATGTCCACTGTGTTCTCTTCAGGTGTGCAGCGTCAGTCTGGATGGTCAGACCTTCTTCTCCAAAAAGGACAAACCGCTTTGCAAGAAACACGCTCACAATCTCAAAATATAAATGCGCCTTTGTAAGTGCAAAATATGAATGCGACTGTTGAAGCATAAGCAAAAAAACTAAAATACATATTTGAAAGATATAAATGACACATACTCAAAGTAAAATCACTTCTGATTCAGTACGATCTGTTAGAAGATGGTTGTGTGTGAACAGCACTTTTGAAACTTGTGTTAGTGTTATTTTATTAAATTAAAGAAGTATCTTTTCTTTTTCTTTCCTGTCTCTCTTAAACGGAGAGTTCTCTCAAAAATGAAAATTGCATATGGACAAAAAATACTATGGAAGTGAATGGGGACCAGCAGCTGTTTGGTTACCCACATTCCTTAAAATATCTTCTTTTATGTTCAATAGAAGAAAGAAACTCTTACAGGTTTGAAACAACTTGAGGGTGAGTAAATGATGACAGAATTTAAATTTTTGGGTGAACTATACTTTCAATCTTCTCACTTCATTGAAATAGTGTGTTATTTAATAAAATAAGGACCAAAATGCAGAAGAAATGCACATTAACTTGTCTGACAGAAAGTGCTGCATCATCCTGGTTCCCTCGACAAAAACCAGTAGGATTTTGGATTATTGCAGAAATTAAGCTCTGTGACCAACAAAAGCATGATTCTTACACTTCATATCGAACAGTCATTCTTGCACATTTTATTCAATCTGAACCATTTCTGACAACTCTTTCAGCCTTCATTTAAAACTAGAAAATATTATGAACACAATAATCTGTGAAAGCAGACTAGATCCATTTTTCTGTTCGCCATTGACAACGTTTAATGTCCCCGACAACTTCTGTAGTCCCATTTTAGCCACTTGTTAGCACCCGCCCTTTTTCAAGATGCATAAAAGGTCAAAATAATCATGATTATTACTGATGTATTTTGGTTTTCGAATAAAATATGAAAGTATCTTGAGCATACCTTATTTCAAAGAAAAAAAAAAAAAGTTTTCAGGATGATGGAAGTGAAAAAATGCAATCTCGTTTCCAGGTTTTAGGACTCATTCTTGCAGTGCTCCATTGCCAAAATATTATCAAAAGGCTTATGTTGTTGCACACTTCACATCATACGCTGATGCCATCTGAGAGGTTACTTAAGTATTAAATAAGTAATTCATATGATGAAATGAAAACTCGTCAAATGATCAGCTGTTCTTAAAGGGGTCATATGATGTTGCTAAAAAGAACATTATTTTGTGTATTTGGTGTAATGAAATGAGTTTATGCGGTTTAAGATAAAAAAACATTATTTTCAACATACTGTACACATTATTGTTTCTCCTCTATGCCCTCCTTTCTGAAACCGTCGATTTTTACACAGCTCATCGTTCTGAAAAGCGAGGTGCTGTGTTGGCCAGCTACCCAGTGCGTTATGATTGGCCGAATACCTCAAGTGTGTGACGGAAATGTTACGCCCCTTACCATATTGTGATGCCCTGTCAGGCCGGAGCAATGATTCAAAAACATGAAAACCCATTATAAATGAGGCATTCGTTGCATCCAATGGGGACATAATTAGGGATTATAATGATTTATACTGTCTTTTTATGTGTTGCGTTGCGTATCGCGCTGCGTAAACTTAAAACAATGTTTGCATTTGTGATCGGAGAAACGACAAAAAACGAGCGCTACTCTACACTGCCCAAAAAAATTGCTTTAAATATATAAAATATAAAACTCTTTAAAAATAAAAAACCTACTTACAGTCTCTGAGTCAGAACAGCCGGCAGTGTTGTCTACTCTACCAGGATCAGGAAACGGTCCTCCATAAAATGTGCTGCACACATCTGAATATTCGGTTTGACGTGTTCTGGAACGTGTTGTAAATACAACTTAACCACTGATTTTAGTCGTGTCCTCTTTTGGAAGACCAAAAAGTAGTTTCGCTTTCACAACAAAACACATTTTCACACACGGCGGCTTAGAGTGAGTAGAGGCCAGGGGCTAAAGTGAGGAATGGCCGGAGGGCTAGAGTGAGCAGAGGTGGCGGATTCGACGAAGGAGTGGCCGGTGGGTTTGTGGCAACCACATGTGACGACCCCGGCTGGACTCTGCTTCGTCCACGGTGAAAGCCGATCCGGCGATCCACAGCGCGAAGTTGATGTATTTCCTCAGCGAACAGATGAGATGAGCTCCAGGCATGACACAGCGGATATCGTCCTCTTTTGGAAGACCAAACTAAGTAGTTTCGCTTTTACAACGAAACACACAGTGCCTTCACGACATGGCAGCGGCGGCAACAACAATACTACATCGAGAATAAAAGTTACGCCTTCTTTCTTTGCGTGAACATTTGGACGGCGTTATGCAAATCTTCCCACATAGTGAGGTAGACATGTGGGGCGTGTTAGAACGAGCCGTTTTTTTTGGTAGGTGTGGCTGACTCTTAACTTTATAAAGAATATCTCTTTGGATTTTAGACTTTAGTCTTTACAACTTTACATATCTTCTTTATGCACCAAAAGCTTGTAAAAAAAAACAACACTTCCTCCCCCCAAAGAGAAAGGATAAATTGAAATCGCATCATATGACCCCTTTAAAAGAATTATGCAACCGGAAATGAAATTAACAAAAAAGGGATTTATAGCAGAATATGGACTCATATGGACTGTTTTTTTAGTCATTTTCGCAAGTGTTTTCCAAACTGCACATTTTGTGTTTCACAGTAGAAGGAAATTATATGCATTTGTGATAGTGAATTGAAGGGAAGTGTATTTATTTCTCTGCGACAGTGGGTGACTTTGCTTTTACTATATTGTGTGAAATACTTGTTTTTATGCTTGTTTTATATATTTTTTATTTTGTTAATGATAATGAAATATTAGGTTTGCACTTTCAATCATTTTTGTTTTTTGTAAAACTTTTAAAACTCCTGTTTTCTTTCATACAAGTTTTAATAAAATTCAAATGCCAATACTCTGCTGTCCCCTCGATTTCAGTCTTTTACCTCTTATTTAACTTGAATGGAGAACTGGACATTATGGTGTCTTCTTAGTATATAAACATTTATGTAATACAAAAAAGGGGGGAAATAAATAGTAGACAAGAGGTACATACTCTGTTTTTGAGCTAAATATACTGTAGGTTTACAGATCCACAGACATTGATGGATAAATAGATCCTTTTTAAGTGTCAGAAAAGAGAGTCAGTTCTTCTATATTGTCTATTGTAATGACGTTTTCCAAGGCAGTATCGCTGTTATTGCTCATAACTGAGTTCAGTTCTTTAAAGTGATGTTCCCCCAAAATAAAATTTTTTCATGATTACTCACCCTCATGTCATTCTAAACCCGTAAGACCTCCGTTCATCTTCGGAACACAAATTAAGATATTTTTGATGGATTCTGAGAGCTCTCTGACCCTCCCATAGACAGCAAGGGTCCTTACACGATCAAGGTCCAGAAACATAGCAAGGACATCGGTAAAATAATCCATGTGACATCAGGGGTTCAACCGTAATTTTACAAAGCTACGAGAATACTACTTATGAGATACGCTGTTTACGCTTTAATTTGAATGAAAACAACGTATCTGCGTGACGCAGCTGACACAAAACAGCATACGCAATTTACGTTCAGTGGATATTCTCCAAAATGGCACTAGGGTGATGCGGAGGAGAAAAAATTGTTGAATAAAGTCGTTTTTTTTTTTTTTTTGTGCTCAAAAAGTATTCTCGTAGCTTCGTAAAAAATTACGGTTGAGCCCCTGAGAGAGCTCTCAGATTCCATCAAAAATATCTTAATTTGTGTTCCGAAGACGAACGGAGGTCTTACGGGTTTAGAACGACATGAGGGTGAGTAATTAATGACACAATTTTCATTTTTGGCTGAACTATCCCTTTAAGAAAACCCTTAAATACAAACTTAAGAGGTTGAATTCATCCTGCAGCGTTTGTGCTCCAGACATGAATGATTCCTTGATTCCTCTGTACTATATTGAGTCTGAACCTAAAAACAGGCAACAAATCCCACAGATTTACATTGAAGGAGTGAATGGAGGCATATCTGGCAATGAGAATATCATAGAGACTTGAGGATGGACTATGTTGGGCTAGTAAGCAACCGCCACAACACCTTAGTAACTGTGTAGCAGGCATTTTCTTTAGAATGTAAAAAGTTTAGTGTCAAAGTGAAGTGTTGTGTGCATTTCTCTCTCTCAGGTGAGTGGTTTGGCTGTAATTGCCGTAACTCACACCAGTACATGAGCTCAGGGGTCGGGACTTCTGCCTAAAACATGAATGAGACATTCACTCCGGCCACAAAGAACACCTTTTCTTGTTTTCTGTCTTTTCTCCTCGTCCTCTCTCTTCACGCTGCGGGGGGTGGCTCTATTCATCAGAAGATGCACAAAAAAGAAAAATCAGAAAAAACACAAAAATATAAAAAATACTGTATGCTCATTTAACAAGCCAAATTATTTAAGTTCTTAAAGATTGTAGTATGTGCAATATAAATTGTCCTTTACTAAAAAACTTATGATAACGTGGTTTAGTAATAGGCCTACACTGATATGTACTGTGGTCCTGTTTGATTACCATATTTATGTACCATGTTATTTACATGGTACTGTGAGGTACTTTAGAGAATACCATGGTATTCCAAAAGTATCTCATGGCATTGCCTTTGTGGTGGTACTTTTTTAAATAGTGGGGCATGTTCTCACACGTTGTGATTATGCTGTTTATTAACACTGATTTAAGAAGAATAATGTAAAAGAATTAAATAATATGCAGGGTTATTATAGTTATCTAAAACAAATTCAAACAAACATTCTGTTGCTTGAAATAAAATAAATGTTAACTGATATAATATATATATATATATATATAACAAACACACAAATTCCCCAAAAAGGTTGGACACATGTACAAATTGTGAGTAAAAAGGAATGGAATAATTTACAAATCTAATAAACTTATATTTTATTCACAATAGAATATAGATAACATATAAAATTTTGAAAGTGAGACATTTTGAAATGTCCTGCCAAATATTGGCTCATTTTGGATTTCATGTGAGCTACACATTCCAAAAATGTTGGGACAGGTAGCAATAAGAGGCCTGAAAAGTTAATTGTACATATAAGGAACAGCTGGAGGACCAATTTGTAACTTATTAGGTCAATTGGCAACATGATTGGGTATAAAAAGAGCCTCTCAGAGTGTCAGTGTCTCTCAGAAGTCAAGATGGGCAGAGGATCCCCAATTCCCCCAATGCTGCGGCGAAAAAAAAAGTGGAGCAATATCAGAAAGGAGTTTATCAGAGAAAAATTGCAAAGAGTTTGAAATTATCATCATCTACAGTGCATAATATAATCCAAAGATTCAGAGAATCTGGAACAATCTTCTGTGCGTAAGGGTCAGGGCCGGAAAACCATACTGGATGCCCGTTATCTTCGGGCCCTTAGACGGCACTGCATCACATACAGGAATGCTACTGTAATGGAAATCACAACATGGGCTCAGGAATACTTCCAGAAAACATTGTCGGGGAACACAATCCACCGTGCCATTCGCCGTGGCCGGCTAAAACTCTATAGGTCAAAAAAAAAACGCCATATCTAAACATGATCCAGAAGCACAAGCGTTTTCTCTGGACCAAGGCTCATTTAAAATGGACTGTGGTCAAAGTGGAAAACTGTTCTGTGGTCAGACGAATCAAAATTTGATTTTTTTTTTTTTTGGAAAACTGGGACGCCATGTCATATGGACTAAAGAGGACAAGGACAACCCACGTTGTTATCAGCGCTCAGTTCAGAAGCCTTCATCTCTGATGGTATGGGGTTGCATGTGTGCGTGTGGCATGGGCAGCTTACACCTGGAAAGGCACCATCAATGCTGAAAGTTATATCCAAGTTCTAGAACAACATATGCTCCCATCCAGACGTCGTCTCTTTCTGGGAAGACCTTGCATTTTCCAACATGGCAATGCCAGTCCACATACTGCATCAATTACAACATCGTGGCTGTGTAGAAGAAGGATCTGGGTACTGAAATGGGCAGCCTGCAGTCCAGATCTTTCACCCAGAGAAAACATTTGGCGCATCATAAAGACGAAGATGCGACAAAGAAGACCTAAGACCGTTGAGCAACTAGAAGCCTGTATTAGACAAGAATGGAACATTCCTATTCCTAAACTTGAGCAACTTGTCTCCTCAGTCCCCAGACGTTTGCAGACTGTTATAAAAATAAGAGGGGATGCCACACAGTGGTAAACATGGCCCTGTCCCAACTTTTTTGAGATGTGTTGATGCCATGAAATTTAAAACAACTTATTTTTCCCTTAAAATGATAAACTTTCTCAGTTTAAACATTTGATTTCATCTCATGTGTTCCCCCTCTGAATAAAATATTGAAATTTGAAGCTTCCACATCATTGCATTCTGTTTTTGTTCACAATTTGTACAGTGTCACAACTTTTTTGGAATTGGGTTTGTGTATATATATATATTCAGTTAACATTTATTTTATTTCAAATAACAAAAATATTTTTATTTTATTTTATTTTATTATTATTATTATTATATATTATATTAACTTATATTATCTGAAATTATTTTATTTCAGCTAGTTGCAAAGGCAATATTTCTCATTTTTGTTTAGTTTAACTTGAACTAAAATAACAAAATTAATAAATAGAAATACATTAAAACTATATAGTACAATATATTTTAAAAAACCTAATATTGACCAAAACATCAATATTGCGAAAAACTTTAACTAACTTTAGCTAAAAACGAATTAATAAAGTTTTTAATTCAAAATATTAACAAAAACTAATACTAAAATAACTGATATAAAGTAAAAAAGAAAAATAAATACACACACAAAGTAAAGTCATCCAAAACATTCTGTATTTAAAATGTCTAATTGACTATTTTTTTAATTTTGTAAAATTAGAACCATAAAACAAGTCACAATGGAAAAGGAAAACTAATATTTAATAAATTGCAATAATTTGTTACAATAATTATATTTTATAGGCTAAATATATGAACTACCCTTGGGTTAGGTATTTAACCGTTGTTTGCATTCACATATTTCGTTTTTTTCTTCCTAATATTCAGCTGAAGTAGTTGAGTCTCTCTGTCGACGTCTCGAGCTGCTGATGTTGACAAACGCTGAAGACGTTTGTGTTGAACCGACACATCATTCACACGGACTCACGGACTCTGTGGAGCTTTTAGCAAGAACTCACGGAGACTTTCACCTCAGAAGAACGGGTAAGAATCAGTCCATTCGGTCACGTCGTTCTGAGGCGATTCGGATCGGTCTCATGGTTTATCTAACTTACTCTTTTAACAGAACTGCGATTGATTTCGATGAATTGTAACGTTAAATTGTGCGTTCTGATGACGGTTCGTAAGACTGTATCACTGTACATTATTACAAACATTTACCATGATAAATATCCTCCGAAATAAGTTACTATTGTACCGTATATTCCAAAGAGAGCATATTTAGGAGATCTTTTATTAATTTACTGTGATCTACAGTCTAGTAGTAGCTAGTTACTATGGTATTTTAGGAGAACTTATGGTTACCATGATAAATGATTGCTATATAGGACGTTTACATGAAACCAACACTTTTCATCGTTTCTGTCTTAATATCTTTAAACAACATGATTCAGTATCATGTTAAATGCAGTAAAACCAATTTACTACCATGTTTTTGTCGACAGGTACCATATTCTTTTAAAGTGAATATGATGCGATTTCAATTTTTCTATTCTCTTTGGAGTGTTACAAGCTCGTGGTGATAAAGAAGATCTGTAAAGTTGCAAAGACTATAGTCTCAAACCAAAGAGATATTCTTTATAAAAGGTAAGAGTCAGCCACGCCTACCTAAAAACGGCTCGTTCTAACACGCCCCAACATGTCTACATCATATGTGGGAAGATTTGCATAACGCACCCAAATGTTCACGCAAAGAAAGAAAACATAACTTATTCTTGCTGTAGTATTGTTGCCACCGCCATGTCGTGAAGACGCTGTGTTTTTTGTTGTGAAAGCGAAACTACTTTGTTTGGTCTTCCAAAAGAGGACGATATCTGCTCCATCATGCCTGGAGCTGATCCATGCTGGTTGCTGAGGGAATACATCAACTTTTACCGTGGACGAAGCGGAGTCCAGGCCGCCTCAGCTCACTCTATCCCGGCCTACCACCGCCTCCGCGCACGCTAAGCCGGGGCTTCCCCTCATGCTAGGCCGCTGCGTTTTTCGTTGCCACTGATGATTCAAACGCGAGTTGTGGTCAGTGTAGAGTAGCACTTGTTGTTTGTCATTTCTCCGATCACAAATGCAAAAATGGTTTTATGTTTACGCGGCGCGATACAACGCAAAGCGTAAAAAGACAGTATAAGTCATTATAATCAGTAATTATGTCCCCACTGGATGCAACAAATGCCTCGTTTGTAATGGGTTTTAATGTTTATGTACTCGTCGCTCGGCCGGACAGGGCATCACACAGTATGGTGAGGGGTGTACATTTCCGTCACACGCTTGGGTATTCGGCCAATCACAGAGCATTGGATAGCTGGCCAATCACCGCACACCTCACTTTTTAGACCGATTGCGCTTTGTTAAACCAATCGACCACTAGCGTTTCCAAAATGCGGGATAGCGGAGAAACAAAATGTAAGGATGGGACAATAATGGTTTTTACTTTAAACCGCATAAACACATTTCATTACACCAAATACACAAAATAATGTTCTTTTTAGCAACATCATATGACCCCTTTAATTATATCTGCAAAGAAACACATAACTACCATGGCATATGAAAATGGTAAATATTTAGTACCATGTTGTATATCAAAATACTCTGGTAGCCTATTAACATCTGATTCATTATTGTACTACTGTATTTCCACAGTTCTTTTTTTGTTAGGGAAATAATTGAAGATCTTGTCATATGGGCTTGGACAGTTTGTACTGTGATATTTTGGAGTTACGCTTTATAATAACTTTAAAAAAAATCTGAAGTGTGTAATTTCTGTGTCACTGCATTAAAAATAATGCCTGTTTTCAAACAAGTTTCCCATAAACAATGCCATTGGTCAGGCAAACAGATAGTCCCGCCTCCAAGCTTATAATTTTATTAAAGGACTTACATTCTTCTTCAAACTTACTTCAATTTGACAGTGTAAAGCTGTTTAAATCAATGTTTTTACAGTATTTTTAAGGTTTATGGTGTTGCATTTAGGGGTGTGACGAGATCCGATGTGTCTCGCGAGATCTGCCTGGTTTTATTATATATTAAGATATATCACACATGTGGTGCCTGACAGGGCATCATCACAATGTGGTGAGGGGCATAACATTTTCGTCACTCGCTTGAGGAATTCGGCCAATCACAAACACACTGGATAGCTGGCCAATCACAACAAACCTCGCTTTTCAGACCGATGAGCTCTGTAAAAATCGACGTCTTCAGAAAGGCGGGGTATAGAGGAGAAACAATAATGTACATTGTGTGAAAAATAATGTGTTTTTGAACCTTAAACCGCATAAACACATTTCATACACCAAATAATGTTATTTTTAGCAAAATCATATGACCCATTTAACCATGGATGGGTTTGCACTGCTGATTTGTCATGATATAGGGTGTTCAAACAAACATACTGCTGGGAATATGATACAGCGACAGAAACTTTTAACTGCTCTGATAAGGAGTTAACTCACACTATCTTGATAGCCTCTACTCTTTCAGCATTTAGACGGTAATCCCAACAGGAGTGACTTTTTCTCTTGGGATAATGGGGGAATCAGACTGCTTGTGTCCATTAGACACTTGATTTTTGACTTTTATGAACCGTCTGGTCCATGAACCCAAGAAACAATACTCTCTGAAGCACAGTTCACACAATGTCATCAGTGTTTAGCAAAGTCAAGCTTGTTAAGTTACAGTTTGTTTGTTTTCATGATTGTTAAAACATGTTAAACAATCACCTTTAGAGTAGATCAAAATATAGTATACTATGTATTTGTTTTAGGAATGTGAGAATGACATATTTTTATTATGCACTAGTTGATTGATGGGCCTTAGCCCTGTATAATCTGATCAGACCTGTTTTTTAGGGGGCTTTTGCATTAGACATGTCCTTGTTTTCACAACATTGAAATATTATTTTTATATTATTATAGTATTTATTAATATTTGTATTGCAATGATATTTATTCGTTTTGAATTTTTGTTTTTTATTTGTATATCGATTTAAGTTGAATAATTTTATACTTCACTTACAACTTAGTTAGTCGCCATGGCCACATATCTAAGTCAATTTTTTTTGTATAATATTTATATTTTATTTTGTTTCAATTAACAAAAATTATTTGAATAGTTTTAGTTAAAAATAAAAACATCAGCTGGACAGAATTCACGAACTGTAGAGGTGCAAGATGCATTTAAAGATATTTTAACCTTGAGAGTAGACCTAAAGTGGTGCAAGGCACAAATAAACAAACAACGTGAGATGTGACAAACATGTCCGTTTGTATGCGTACATAGACCAATATTTTAAAAAATGCAGACTAACATAAATCTGAAACTAACTTAACAAAGTTGCACAGTAATTATCTTGAAATGCATTGTTGTTATTGATTCATTTGTTACAAAAATATGGCTATAGCGACGGTGCTTTAAAGATTTAGAGACAATGTCTCTGATAACACACTGAAATCTTTATTTAAAAAGTTTTCTTTGCAGTCATGCCTGTTGCTATAAATATTTGACCTATGAACATAAATAAATAAAATGCAAAGAAGCCTCACTAACTGACTATTCGACCATCCTGACCCGTCCTTAATCGGTTGCACATTATCGTAGTTTTTCAGCTTATGTGTTGTTGTGTGCAGCAGCATTTTACAACAGTAACATCTTCGTTGTGTGTGATATCAAAACAAGTTCACTAATATGACTGCAGGTCCAATGTCACGGATGAACAGAGAGAGAGAGACCTGAAACTATGCGAGCTTTCACACACAAACACGCACGCACGCACGCACGCACGCACGCAACCACATAACACACACTGACACACAGCTGGACCTGATTAGTGCCTGTGTGTGTTATGTGGAGTTCATGTTGGAGAGTGTGTGACCATATGGCATAAAGCATCCAATTCTTACCTCACCCCCCACCTTTCGTCATGGGACTAGGCAGGAAAGACTCAACGACCAGCCAGAGTCGAACAGCAGATGTGAGTGTGTGTATGAGAGAGAGCGGTGGAATGTGTGAGTTGTAGTAAACCCCGTTTACAGCTCAAGCACACAAAGTCGACATAACTAGAACACTTAAAATTGACATGAAATCAAAATGTCATAACTTTCCTGTGATATAACTCACTTGACATCTATGATGCAACTCTTACTTTTCACAATCCAATCAAAAACCAATGCATGAAATCAAGATCCATCCTACGTTTTTTTTTCTTGTTCAATAAGCAGTTATTTTACTATCATTTACTCATTTTTAAGTAGCTTTTATTTTTATATTTTCAGTTTTCATTTTTTATTTGACTTTAAATAATCATATTATAATTATTTATTTTATATAATTAGATTTAATTAAAAAACTCATTTTATTTTTTTTTTAATTTTTCATTTTAGTTGTACAGGTTGCCAAAGCAACTTTCTGATTTTAAGTTGTTTCAAGTTATTCTAATTATATTTATTTTTATTTCAGCATTATATTTCAATTACCTAAAAGGATTTTTAATAGTTTTAGTTTTAGCTAACAATGACGACTCTCTAAAGCTGTCTGAAGTGCAAGTGTGCAAATTCGTCTAATCAATGGGTCTGTTGAATCAACAAAAGACAAGTACACGTAACCCCCCCCCCCCCCGTACCAAATCGGGGGGGAAAAAATAGAAACATCCATTACCACGATAAGCTCCTGGCTGTAATGCAGTGTGCAAGTCAACAAAATAGCTGCTTGGGGGTATAGACCTGTGTCGGGCTTTCTAGCTATTAGGTGTCTTAGATTTTCACTTCCTTTGGGTTATCCTGTAATTGCTAATACTGGGTTTATCAGGCTAATATTGTATGTGTGTGTGTGACTCAAAGGGAGTCTCTGTTTGAGCTCCATTAGTCTCAACCTCACCCTGACACTACTGCTCACATTAATACACACACATTCATGTTTATGTGATGTTGATTGCATCATTTGAGTCGAGAAGTGTCAGGCCCAAAAGATCAATATTTATTGGAGCATTATGTGCTGATGTTCATACGTTAGTATATTCGTTTAGTCTGTAGGCAAGGTATCACATGTGGTTTTGGGCGTATTTGATTGTGTATTTTCTCTTCACAGGTGATCTGCATTCTGATTGGCTGCTGGCTGGTTATGGAGCATCCTTATATCAAAAAGGTATTGATTTTTCAGATGGATTAACTCGTGACTCATGCTGACCATTAATAATGCTGAGAAATAGGTGAGGAATGTTCAAACATTATTAAAGACAAGTGAACAGCCAATAATACAATGAGAACAGATAAACAAATTACAAGCAATGGAACAATCGAACAAAGATACAAATGAAATAAACAGTGCTTTTGTGACAACACAGCCTGTTTGGGCAAGTGACGATTAAATCGACTGTCCCGAGCATCTTTCACGCTGACCCTGATTTAGTTTTGTTTTGGATGTTTCTCTTAAAATTAGGTTGTTGATATTATAGAGGGATTCATAATATATCTCTGACCATGTCATTATGGGCCAATATTAACATTTTGGAAAGTATTTGTATTGTTTAGCCCAGTAATTCTCAACCAGGGAGCCTCAAGGTGATTTAAATAGTTAAAAATAGGACAAAACGAGCTTTAAAAAGGCAAAAACAGTCAAATATCAAGATATTTATCCACTCAACAACTTTTTTTTCTTTGAAGAACTCGAGTTCCCACGGTCTTAAATAAACCTGGATATATGAGATTTATATTTTATCTTTATTTATATAAACATTTATTTTTGTGACCCAGCAAACTCAAATGCAAGTTGATTAAATCTTAAAATGCCATGGACATTTTTAGAATGAATATGAATTTTTCTATTTCTATAAAATATTTTTTGGAGAAGTAATTTAAGTAAAAAATATTTAGAAAAATGTATGTTCTTAATCTTTAGCCATAAAATTACAATAATGAAATTGGATAATGTACAATATATTGAATGTATTCATGTGTTGTTCAAGATGTAATTTTTTTTTTGTATGGACCACAAAAGATATTTTGAAATTTTTTTTTTTTTGCTTATACAGTGAAAGTCAATGGGGTCCAATGTTGTTTGGACCACAACATTTTTCAAAGTATCTTCTTTTGTCTTCTTCAGAAGAAAGATATTTACAGTTTGGAGTTTGGAACAACATTTCAATTGGCTCTTTATCTAATGTCATTGTTGCCTTCAGGAAACAATAGAGATATTAATGAGATCGCAGACATGTTTTTCTTTTTTCTATGGGATCAGCCGTAGTTCTGCAGGACCCAGGGACTTTCTTGAACCCCAGTCGACGAAGCTACAGATTAAAGCATTTGAGCGCATGAGATCTCTAATCCAGAGTGTAGCGAGTCTATAAAGGCTTCAGGTTCATCTGAGTGATTTATCATGCAGGAAATAATGTTATCACGGCACATTCCTCATGTAATGTATGATCACACACACCTCCCATTGACCCAGGTGTGTGTGTGTATAAGTGAGTGACAGAGAGATTGCTCGTGTCTGCAGGGCTGATATTATCGCTTGCTGAAAAGAGATATAGATCAAGAGGAAATTGAGCCATTTAAATCCCAGGAGCGCTTTATGATTAATTGCTGTCAGATATTAAACTGTCTCTCTCTGAAAAGATCTGGAAACCAGCCGAATAAAACACCACACACTTGTAAAAGGCAGTCATTTTTCCATTGTCCAAAAGCCAAATACCCTCTGCAATCCACCCACTACGGGTGGGCGGTATGATCCAAATCTTATATCATGTTATGAGTAATTTTATGTGACGGTAGCGGTCTGTATCAGTTTTTTTTGTTTTTATGTGTGGAAATAAATGTGTGGTTTGTATATTAAATAACAATGTGGTATGTCTATTTCTGGATACTTTAGAAGCAAAAGCTCATTTGATTATTTTCTTTTATGTAAATGAAAAGACGATTATTTCTAAAAAGAATCTCAAGTCTCACATTATATGACGAAACAAAAAAATGAAATACTATGCATTGTAAATGAGATAGTTCTGACAATAAATTTGAATTTGTATCAGTCACGTTTTAGGTTATGCGATCATTATATGCATTACCTGTGATCCGCACAGTTGAACTCCATAATAATACGTCAAATTGAAACTAAACTGTGCTTTTCGTCTTTATTTGATGTTCTCATGTGTAAATAATGTAAAGCAGTTCTGTCCACACATAGCTGTCCAAATCTGTGGTATAAACAGTAAATTGAAATGACACATTTCTACTGTTGCGCGTAATATACTGTAAAACCTCCTGTTCCACCCACAAACCCATTTTCGCTCTTTAAAGAGGGAGATGAAATCTAGAAATGAGTAGCTTTTGTGATGCATGTGTTCCCGAGAGCATTTATTACCTGATTTTGAGATTAGGTCAAGGTCAATTTATTTATGAAGTGAAAGTGAAGTGACATGTGGCCAATTATGGTTACCCATACTAGGAATTAGTGATCTGCATTTAACCCATCCAAGTGCACACACACACACAAGCAGTGAACACACACACCACCGTGAACACACACCTGGAGCAGTGGGCAGCACATATTGCTGCAGTGCCCGGGGAGCAGTTGGAGGTTCAGTGCCTTGCTCAAGGGCACCTCAGTCGTGGGAGAGAGCACTGTACATTCACTTACCCCACCTACAATCCCTGCCGCTTTGAGACTCGAACCCCAACCTTTGGGTTACGAGTCCGACCTCTCATTAGGCCACGACTTCCCCACATATATCTATATGTACATTTAAAAACAACTAGTGACTACAAAGTGCTGTACATAAACTAATAATATACTTCCGACAGATATGATGGCGACGCACCATTTAAAAAATAAATAATAAAATCTTAAAATGGATCCTATGCTGCACCGGTAACCAGTGAAGAGATGCTAGGACAGGAGAAATGCTTTCTCTCCTCTTAGTACCAGTCAGCAAACTCGTGGCTGTGTTCTGGACCAACTGCAAGTGATTCAGCGATGAATGATTGAGACCCATATAAAGTGCATTGCAATAATCAAGTCTGGAAGTGATGAAGGCATGAACAACTATCTCCAAATCCTTAAACGAGGGCATAGATTTTAATTTGGCTATTTGCCTTGGTTGAAAGAAGTTGCTCTTCACCACAGCACTTATCTGTTTGCCAAAATTCAGATCTGTGTCAAAAATAATTTTTTTAGCAAAGTTTTAGCAAAAGGATGAATATTTGATGACAAAAAATCTAATTAGCAACTTTAACTAAAATAAATAAGTATATTTAATTAAATATGTATTTATAGTTAGTCAAATAGTACATGTATGTATGTATGGATGTACAGTATTATAGACACCACCACACCCACACACACAAACAAAGAAAAAACAAGTAGATAGAATAGAAAAAATAGAAAAGCTAGTGTTTGTTTTTGTGGGTTTTTAAATAAAGAATATAAAAAGATAATATGATAGAATCGAAGTACAATAGAATAGAAAGTGTTAGGGGTCAAATAAAGGTGAACAGATGGTTTTTAGTCGTGTTGAAGATGGGTGAGGACTCAGCTGCTCGGATTGAGTTGGGCGGGTTATTCCACCAGGAGGGAACATTTAATGAAAAAGTCTGTGAAAGTGATTTCATGTCTTTTTGAGATGGCACATAATACGCCGTTCACTTGCAGAACTTTTTATCTTTTGGGGAAAAATTAAGACTTGTATTCAGCAAGGACATTTAATTGATCGAAAGTGACAGTAAAGGCATCTATAATGTTATGAAAGATTTAGCAGATTTCTATTTCAAATAAATGCTGTACTTTCTATTCATCAAAGAATCCTGAAAAATGTATCATGTTTCCACACAAAAATATGAAGCAGCACAACGTTTTCAAACTGATAATAATCAGAAATGTTTTTGAGCAGCAACTCAGCATATTAGAATGATATCTGAAGAATCATGTGACACTGAAGACTGGAGTAATGATGCTAAAAATTCAGCTTTGCCCTCACAGGCATAAATTACATTTTAAAATAAATTAAAAACAGTTACTTTAAATTGTAATAACATTTCACAATAATACTGTTTTTTTTAGTGATCAGAAAAGGATTTGAAAACGATTTTTAAAAAATCTCAAAGACCTCAGACTTTTGAATGGAAGTGTGTGTATTTAACACCTTAGCATCATACCGGTGAGTTTAACACAGGTAAGCACCATTCACATTTGCTGCAGAAACTGTAATCTACTTATCACATGGGACATTACACAGATGCCCTGCTGTGCTCTTATATGTTCGTGATTGGCTATTAAGATTGATTTACCTCCTTTCCGGTTTGCCACCCCCCCCACTCCAGTGCTCACGTCTGTGAAAGAGCTTATGCTAGTTGAGTTTCATTACTTCCTGTCTCAGTGGCTGGACTGGTGATCAATGCTGTATGTGTATGTGTGTGTCTGCTCATGTATGCACTTATAAACTTGTAGACTGCTGACGGATAACCCTCACATAACCCATTTATCTTGCATCCCTGAGCTGCTGTATCAGGGCCGGACTGGGACGCAATTTTAGGCTGGGAAATCTCACACTCATTCAAGCCACACAGAAAAAAAAGGGGCCAAAAATTGGACCTTTTGGGGTACAACAGCTTGACAACGGAGCAGTACACCGTACATATTAGCACCTTAAGAGTAGTCACTTCTAGAACAAAAATACAGATAATTAATGTACTCACCCCCTTGTCATCCAAGATGCTCATGTCTTTCTTTATTTAGTCGTAAATAAATAGTTTTTTGAGGAAAACATTTTAGGATTTCTCTTTCCATGAATGGACTCTATGGTGCCCTGAGTTTGAAACTCCAAAATGAGTTTAAATGGCGCTTCAAAGGGCTCTAAACGATCCCAGTCGAGGAAGAAGGGTCTTATCTAGCGAAACAATCTGTCATTTTCAAAAAACAATTACAATTTATATACTTTTTAACCTCAGACGCTCGTCTTGTCTAGCTCTGCGTGAACTCTGTTTTTTCCGTTCATGACAGTTAGGGTATGTCGAAAAACTCCCATCTCATTTTCTCCTCCAACTTCAAAATCGTCCTAAATCGTCCTACATCGCTGTTTTGCCGTTTAATTTTTGTAAAGGTAATTTGATCTTCTTTGCATGTTCACTTTGTAAACACTAGGTCGGTACTTCTGCAGCGATGTAGGACGATTTATAGAAGTAGAAGTCCATTATATGGAGATAATTCCTGAAATGTTTTGCTCAAAAAACATAATTTCTTTACGACTGAAGAAAGAAAGACAGAAACATCTTGGATGGACAGGGAGTGAGTACATTATCTTGTACATTTCTTGTTCTGGAAGTGAACTAATCCTTTAAGAGAGTAGTAATTTCGTACTCTTAAGGTATAGTTTGTTTTGTGCTACACTATTAAAAATAAAGGTGCTTCACGATGCCATAGAAGAACCTTTTTGTCTAAATGGACATTGTCTTTCTGTTTCACAAATGGTTCTTTGTGGCGAATGAAGGTTCTTCAGATTATAAAAAGGTAAGAAAGAGATGGTTCTTTGAAGAACCTTTGACTGAATGGTTCTTTGTGGAACCAAAAATGGTTCTTCTATGGCATCGCTTGAAGAACCTTTTGAAGCACCTTTATTTTTAGAGTGTAATTAGGGGTAAAAAAAGGACAAATAGGTCCTTTTAAGAGTACTGCTTCCAGTGACAAGCTGTTGTACCCCAAAAGGTGCAATTTTGGCCCCTTATTTCCTTTATATAGCCTATACATCCACAACTGGAACTGTGTCCACCTTGTTGAAAACATTCACCTCATTTAAATTTGTTAGCAAAGAATATTATTTATCTTAAAATGACTTAAATACCCTAGATTTAATAAACCTATATTTCATACAAATGTATACTACCAGTCAAAGGTTTTTGAACAGTAAGCTTTTTAATGTTTTTTAAAGAATTCTCTTATGCTCACCAAGCGGCAGCAAGAGAGTAATATTGTGAAATATTTTTTACAATTTAAAATAACTTTTTTTATTTGAATATATTTAAAATGTAATTGATTGCTGTGATATAAAGCTGAATTTTCAGCATCATTACAGTCTTCAGTGTCACATGATCCTTCAGAAATCATTCTAATATGCTGATTTGCTGTTCAAGAAACATATTTGTTGTTATTATTATCATCAATATTTAAAACAGTTGAGTACATCAGGATTCTTTGATGAATAGAAAGATCCAAAGATCAGCATTTATCTGAAATAAAAAGCTTTTGTAACATTATACACCATAACATTCAAAAACTTGGAGTCAGTATTAAATAAATTTTTTTTCGAGGGGGTCATGTGACACTGAGAGTAATGATGCTGAAAATTCAGCTTTGATCTACAGAAATAAATTACATTTTAATAAAAATATTTCACAAAAATTTTTTTTGCTGTATTTCGGATCAAATAAATTTAAGCTTGGTGAGCAGAAGAGACTTCTTTAAAAAAAAACATTAAAAATCTTACGGTTCAAAAAAACCTTTTGACTGGTAGTGTATTAAAACACAATTTCTAAAGTGCCTAAATGTCAAAAATTAGTAGGCTACAATATATTTGCTGAAATAGTCTAATACACTATTGAATTATTAGACTGTTAATCATATTATTTTTTATGTTGCTTGCTCTAGTCCCCCTGTACAATTTAAATGTCATGGTAATAGTCTGTCCCTGCTAATTTTTATGGCACTTGTATAATCGAATTGATATCCAGTTTTAGAACAGTATCTGAATGACTGATAATAAGGGGGTGTACTGATAGCCTAACCTACTAGCAGTTTAATTACTCATAAAAACAATCTATTCTAGCGTATGTAAGATGAAACTGAACTGCACTTGTGTGGGAAGGTCGTGGGCCCTATGGTTAGAGAGTTGGAATGTAACCCAAAGGTTGCGGGTCGGAAGTATAGTAGGTTCTCTCTTCCACCTTCAGTACCATGAATGAGGTGCCCTTGAGCAAGGTACCGAATCCCCAACTGCTCCCCGGGCTGTGGCTGCCCAATGGCTGCCCACTGCTCTGGGTGTGTGTCCGGTGTTTGTGTTCAACTGCTGTGTGTGTGGGCCCTAAGGATGGGTTTAAACGCGAGCACTAATTCCTAGTGTGGGTAAACCCATACTTGGCCACAGGCCCCGTCACTTTGAAGAACAATTAGACGAGAACCATTGAGAAAGACAGGTAAGTGATGTTGCTAAATTTCAATGCTGATTCTGGACACTTCCTCTCTTTCATGTACGAGTAGTCGCGCCCATAGGTTCGGTTCGGAACCGTTGACGGAAGTTGGAAACATGTGATAGGACATATAGTATATTCCTATACGCACAGTGCTGCCAGTCAAGACTAACCGATTTATTATTGAATGAAAAAATCGAAAATGATCACTTTGGTACATTGAGAAGACAAAAATATAAATTATTAATAAAAATAATAACAAAAAAAAAAAAACGCCCCGGCCACTGGGAATTCATCCCGGTGTCAGATGGCCAGTGCTGTATATATCCATTTCACATGCACACCCGCTCGCTTGTGTGTCATACAGGGAAACTGGTGCTGCTGCCTCCATCTGATAAAGTTTCAGCATCTCTTTTGTCTCCTTCAGGCTCATTGTGTTCTCATTCAAATGTGGTGTGATTATGAGGGGGAATGGTGAAAATACAGGCGAAAACCCATGTGACAGGCTGATCAGTCTGTAAATGCAATAATGTGCACGTTTCATGCTTATAACTGGTCAAAAATCGGTCTAAATGGGTCAAAATGGTCAGGTTAAGAATTAAAGACTGTAAATCTGCTATGAATATAACTGGTTTAATGCAAGTTAAGTTCAATAGACAGTATTTGCCTTGTTTTCTTTATTAACAAAAAAAATCAAGGTTAGGGCAAGACATTTACAAAGGAAATGAATGGGGCTAATTTTTGGACGATAAAACAGCTTAATTTTATAAAAGCACATTATTTTTATACATTACATTTTTTTCAGTTAAAACTTCTGTATATGAAGTTGAAAAGCTGTTTATGTAATCAGTGACTTTAATTTTAGGTTTTCACTAAGCACGCATAAACGTTGTTTTCTCAAAAACACAATCACATACATACATGCTGCTCACATATTATTGTAGCCCAGTTTGTGCTGATTATGGTGCTACTAAACTTAGTCATTAAAATGTTTATTAGCAACTGAAAAAAGCACAAATGTCAGGACATGTCAAAACTTCTCCAGGGCCCAAAACACCCTCAGACCCCAGAGGGTTAATGTTTAATAGTATTCATTTTCGAAAACCTTTGTCTTCAAAAGGTTTTTGTCCACTAGCATAGTTCAAATCAACATGGAGGAGAATGATTTTTATTTATTTGGTGGAAGAAAAATGTTGGGTCATCTATTTTGAGGTCATTTTCTGAGAAAATTCACTAGATTCCAATACATTGGAAGTTTTATCATGATTGTCCAAGGTCTAGGAGTTGTTTCAGCAGTCCAAATGCAGAAAGAGACTAAAGCTGACTGGAGAAAAACCACAACATATGACCAGCCACTCCAGATAGCAATTACAATCCAAATTGAATCATCCTGAAATCTCCAAGCACTCCAAAATAATTAAATTCTCAGTGGAAAGAGAGGAATGGCATTATAATTAAACTCTTTTGTTCTTGTTTCTCTTCCATCGTTCGCAGGCCCTGTAAATGAACGCAAAGCTAAACGACAGGAGGATTAGATTGGGGTATTAATTTAGGTAGAAAAATGCATTTTTTGTCCACCTTGCCTGAATCCTGCATAGAGTTTCCACTTGTCCATGTCGTGCAATGGAAGAACTGGAGGATTTGGTGAACACACGCAATTCTAAGACGTGTATGCCTGTCAGTCTGTCTCGCCAACATTGGGTTAAAACAGACAAAGAATCCTCTAAGCAATATGCAGAGGTTAAAGCGAAAAAAAATCTTTTGACTGAATTTTTCCTCGGCCAAACTCCATTCCACAGCCATACCAGTCACACACCCAGTTTAAGAGCAGTTTTTTATCTTCTTGCATATGAGTCATGCGTTAACCACACAAATTAAATACTCAAGAACATGTTGCATTTAAAGACAGGCATTTGAACTGCATTTCTATATTTACACACTTCATTAAATTTTTCATGTTTTCACTCTAATGCTTTTACAAGACTTCACTCTTTGTGAATGTAGTTACAAATAATTACACATTTGCATAACTGTCCACACAAGTTTTTATTTCTCAAATAATAAAAGCCAACAGAGAATGCTTTTGCCACTTATGAGAGCATTAAGGATCCTGTACATGTTTGCATTTGTTGATTCGTCTACATTTATAATGAGAAAGTCTTTCCTTGCAGCTTGACAGACAGTTCTGTTTTAAACTGCGCAGCAATGCCATGTGTGCAGAAGAGGTGGGTGCATTAGAAATTGATAATTTGGAAAGTGCGCTCAGATCGTTAGCAACCGACTTGATTAGCTCCACTAGTGGCTGCGACAGAGTGAGCGGCAGATCTTGTCCAGCTAAGAATGCACATATATTCCCTTTGTGGTCACATACACGGTCAGCCATAGATGCCCGTACCTCGATTGTGGTAGATGCACCAGGCAGGGAGGAGGTATGCTTAAGAGAACGAACGGCAGCTTTGTGTGCGTCTTCTGATTGATGCCTTCTGATTCTGAATTATTTTTGGTGACCCAATATATCAACCATTATATTTTTTTTTAAATGTATGTCACTGTGTTTTTTACATTCCACTTGTGCCTGTGTCTTTTGCACCTTCTTGAACATAACGTGGTGTAGTCAGGACGAGGCGCTAGTTCAAATTTAAAAAATGCTTCTACAAAAAAATAATAAGTTTCATCTGCAAGATTAATGATTTTGTTTTACTGGCTCCTGTTGCGTTGTGCCTTATGACATCTGACTGCTGAGTAGTGATTGTGTTTTTTAGCAATAATGTGCACCCTTAATTTACAGAGAAAAGAAGGTCATGGAAAAATCTGTAGGTGGAAAAATCTCCATACAAGTTCTTTGCGCATTTTTCTTTTTTTCTACTTGTTACTTTACACTTTTTGGTATAAAATAGTTTTTCCTATTACGTCAAGTTTTTTAAGGGTAAATGCCAAATCTTAATATTTTGATACTTAATTTCCATGATCTAAATATTCTTAAAAAATTAAAAGTTTGTTGTCATTTGGAAGTGTGTAGGCCTTCTTGCATTATTATGCTGTTACATTATGATTATATATTCAGTGGCATAAAATGGTCTTTAAAATGACAATAATATCGCTTATCGCAATTATTTCTGGGGGAATATATCGCACAACAAAAAGTTGTTATCGTGACAGACCTACACACAAGCGCACTTCTGCCAATCATATGTGATTGTCCTGGTTAAGAGCCAGCTGTTTCGGTGGAATGACTGCATATCATTGAAACGAATAGCTGAGCCGGCAGAACAACAACAACAACAATACGCTACATGTTTCTTTTCTCCTCATTTTTTTCCAAACGACGGATATCCGTCGTGGCGACGGAAAACTTTTAAGCCCTGAGCATGGATCTCAGAAATCAATCTAATGCAGCTCCAACCAGCATGTATAAGTAAGACTGCTTGGGGCAAAGACTCCCATCTGTAGTTTTTTGACAGGACCTGATGCTATTTTTTTGTTGTTCCTAATGGTAAACTAGAAAATACAATTGAATTAATCAAGCCCACAGGCGCAGTTGTAACCGATCACTGTGGTTAAAAGTACTTTAGTAAATGTTAAATGATTACTTTTTTTTTTTTTTTATTACAGTGTGTGGGGCAAAAAGTATTTAGTCAGCCAACCAATTGTGCAAGTTCTCCCACTTAAAAAGATGAGATAGGCCTGTAATTTTCATCATAGGTATACCTCAAAGGTATACCTCATATGAGAGACAAAGTGAGAAAAGAAAATCCAGAAAATCACATTAGGATTTTTAAAGAATTAATTGGTAAATTCCTCGGTAAAATTTTTTGGTCACCTACAAACAAGCAAGATTTCTGCTCTCACAGACCTGTAACTTCTTCTTTAAGAGGGTCCTCTTTCCTCCACTCGTTACCTGTATTAATGTGTTTGAATTCGTTATCAGTATAAAAGACATCTGTTCACAACCTCAAACAGTCACACTCCAACCTCCACCATGGCCAAGACCAAAGAGCTGTCCAAGGACACCAGAAACAAAATTGTAGACGTGCACCAGGTTGGGAAGACTGAATCTGCAATAGGTAATCAGCTTGGTGTGAAGAAATCAACTGTTGGAGCAATTATTAGAAAATGGAAGACATACAAGACCACTGATAATCTCCCTCGTTCTGGGGCTCCACGCAAGATCTCACCCCGTGGGGTCAAAATTAGCACAAGAACTGTGAGCAAAAATCCCAGAACCACATGGGGGACCTAGTGAATGACCTGCAGATAGCTGGGACCAAAGTAACAAAGGCTACCATCAGTAACACCACACTGCGCCGCCAGGACCCAATCCCTGCAGTGCAGACTGTCCCCCTGCTTAATCCGTACATTCCCAGGCCCGTCTGATGTGTTGCTAAGAGCTTTGGATGATCCATAAGATGATTTAGAATGTCACTATGGCAGATTAAACCCAAAATAAACTGTTTGGTAAAAACTCCACTTGTCGTGTGTTGGAGGAGAAAGATGCTGTAGTCTCCACCAAAGAACACCATACCTACTGTGAAGCATTGGGGTGGAAACATCATGCTTTGGAGCTGTTTTTCTGCAAAGGGACCAGGAAAACTGATCCGTGTAAACGAAAGAATGTGAATATGGGCCATGGTATCGTGAGATTGATTGAAACCTCCTTCCATCAGCAATGCGTTGAGATTAAACGTGTGCTGGGTTCATATTCAGCATGTACATTCCAAACACACCGCCCGGTAACGAAGGAGTGGCTCTTAGACACTTCATTTCACGGTCCTGGAAGTGGCCTAGCCTCTCCAGATCTCCACCCCATAGAAACCTTTGGAGGTAGTTGAAATCCGTTTGCCGCGCGACAGCCCCAAAACCTTACTTCTCTATTAGGAGATCTCATGGAGATGGGCCAAATACCTCAACAGTGTGTGAAACTTGTGACGACTTTACGAAAACGTTTGACCCTGTCATTGCCACAAATGGTATATACCAAGTATTGATATAAATTTGTTCTGACCCCATACTTATTCCACCATATTTGCAATTAATTCTTTACAAATCCTACAATGTGATTTTCTGGATATTTCTTCTCATTTTGTCTCTCATAGTTGAGTATACCTATGATGAAAATTACAGGCCTCTCTCGTCTTTTTAAGTGGGAGAATTTGCACAATTGGTGGCTGACTAAATACTTTTTTCCCCACTGTATATGACTAAGCTACCCAAATTTCATATTAAAAAGAGGATTTTAAAAATAGCTTTTATATTAATGTTTGTCTATTTCTCAACAGCATTTCTTTTGCCTCCTGTATTCTAGCATAACTATTTGCAGACTAGACTATTTGCAAGACTATTTGCAGAAAAGCAAAATGGCGACCTACACATTGGGAGATGAAGTAAAACCACATCTTGCAATCCTTTACCACAGCATTATGAGTTCATAAGTATACATGAGGAGGTTCAACGTCTCCCTCTCACCTCAGGACAAGAGAACAAAAGACACAAACTAAAATTAGGGCAATCATCTCTGATAAATACAGTCTTTAGCCTGTCAATGTCCTCATAAGAGGCCTGCAGTTACAGATATTTTTATCAGGGCTAACCCACCAGTACAATAACAGACTTGCACATAGTCAGCACAGGCATACGACAACAAATGAACATGGACACACATGCACAGTGTCTCTGTGGTGATTCTGCACCTTCGCTTATTTTGCGGTTTAATAAATACGCTGACACATCTGACACAGGATCAGAGTAAATGATTGGAGCAGTCCAAGATGTGACCTCCTATGGCCTTTAGGTCAAAAGAGTCCATCTTCTTATTCAATATCAGAGTTAGTAATGGAAATCCAGCAAAAGAAAGCTCAAAGGGACGGAAAAGTAATCAAAGTATTTACTGCTCATCCATGAGATAACGAAACTAACATGAGCCGTTCCGGTTTATATGTTAGTCTTTTTGATGCCACATTCTTTGACTTACGTTTTTGCAGCTTTGATCTGATTCTGAGGCCATCTCCCTTTGTTTGTGCTCAGTCCTTCTCTCTGATAGTGCTTTCTTCTCTTCATTAAGATTCATATCCTCCTGAAAACACACATGTAAAAGGAAAAAGTCTTGTTACAAGATAAATCCTTTTAAGTTCTTCAGTATTGTGACCTACTTTATGAGAATCTCCATCATAATGACAAGACCTTTGACCCAAACACAAGGGTCTATCAAATCAAATACTAATTCAACATACTGTATTTTTGCTCAAAAGAAAATAGCACTGAAGATGCTGGTTGTAAACTTAGCAGAGAACAGCAAAGAGCTCTTGCATCTTTTAATTTCAATGCTCACATGAATCAAATCATGCCTAACACCTGTTCTTTTTGGAACTGCAAATAAATGAAACCGCAGGAAGTCAACCTCTGCTTGTGAATCCATCAGGCAGATATGTCTTCCCCACATCTTATGACATTAAGAAAAAGAAAAGGAGATGAAAATGACAAAAACATAGAAAGAGTGATAATTCATGTTAAATATGCCAAAGGAAAAAATAAAAGCATCTTTTATGCATCTTTAACCCTTACAGACCGAAGTACTGACTTTCATCATGTATTTTTCTTTTATTGTTTAACATGTCTTTAGAAAGCCATTAGTAATAAAAACCCATGTTGTATCAGGGTTTAATTTGGGAAAAAAAAAAAACCGCTGGGCTTTTAGGGTTGCAAAATTTGACCACCCAATGCTCATCATTGCATTTTTACTACACTTAAAAATGGTCTCAAATGTAGTCACATTAAAAATTTCAGGGCATGTAAGCCTTTTCCCATCACTACACACCCCGTCTAGAATTTTTAACACTTTAATCAATTAATATGTCTCAAAGGTGTTCCAAAAGGACCCCGTTTTTGTGTGGCTAGGTAGCTGTGGCAGTTACTACGCAATTTTTTTACCACCAAAATTATTGTAATATATTTCAGTGTCAGCTACTGTTGTGTAGTTTTTACATATATTTAGCGAAGTTTAGGTATTTTTTAAATTTGTTTTAAACAAATGTTGCAATTCTGCTGCTATGCTGAGTCTCTGAGGGTTAAAGCTGAATCTAAAAATATCCCCTAGTTTGCGGCAGGAGTCATTAAGTGTTTTTGATGAAAAATTTAAATCGATAATGAATAAAGGGCCATTTTTGCTCAATTGTTATATGATTGGCTATTATTAACATCTGTTGTCTATGTGGACAAATTTTGTATGCAGTTTTGGGAGATCTTTTGAAAATTAGTACCTAATACAAGCCTGACTGATGGAAGTCATGAATTATGTACTAGAAATTCTAATGGGCCAATTTCTGAAAAGATTAGAAATTAACAGTGAAACAGAAATGAGCATGTTCATAAATCTGAACCTGTGTATTGCTAAGACAGACATTGGCAGATATATTTGGCAATTACTTCCGAGGATTACTGAAGCAACACGATCCTGTGCCAAAACAACAGCGCGCTGCACTTCTATTTACATTTACAGTGATTACAGTGATCAAACAGTGATTGAACTGTGCTGTCAATCAGCAGTCTTTCTGCATGTGTTCTCTTGCTATAGTTCATTTTATAAGGAATAAAATTTTCCTTGATCCTTAGCTTGGGAATAAGTGCAGCGAAGCGCAGATTCTCATTGCACATGCAAAAAGGGCGTTTACATTAAGTATTAAAGCCGCTAATTTAATTCTAAGGGTCAGCGAGAGGGTGGGAAATGATCATAAAACTATATTATGACCATTTTGGACCAAAAAGCTTTAGTAACATTATAAGTGGACTTCAGGGAATAAAATAAAATGATGAAAAGTTGTATGATTATGACCTCTTTAAACAGCAGGATATCGTTGCATGCTATGTCAGTATGTTCAGCACAGCTGCGTTTGACTTCCAGAAGGTGATGATGTCTGGCATATTGGCTCAGGAATACTGTTTGTGGAACACAAGTTTAAGTGGAATGCATTTTGCCAAGTTTTTTTAGTCAACTCGCAGGAATTCAAGGTTTGATTACAAAAAGGCTGCGCCTGGGAGGAGGCTAGATGTGTCTCGGAGCTAAAGCCGCCTGAAGTATTTCCACCTGGTACATTTTGTCTAGACTAACACCATAGCTCTCGTGCACTCACCTGAAAAAGATGTAGGGACAGAATGACACTTGCGTGTGGGTGTGAACGTGTGCGCTGGGGCGTCGGCAGCTTAAGCAACAATGGACGGTTTTGGAAACCTGATGCCTCTAAGCATGTTTATGTCTGGTTAGATTTCAACCAGTGTAACTGTTTCCCAGAATCCTGAATTTCACCCTCGTTCTATTTTCAGCCTCGGAGGCTGTTAGTTTACATAACTGTTCAGAAATACATTATCCATGTACACAGTGCCCTTCAATCATTATAAGCGTGGTTATTTAATAAAGAAGAAAAAGTTATAGCTGTCGGGTTTGTTGATTCCAAAATGTGGTAAATTACAAATAATGCAAAATCTGCACAGCACATCAATTGTAAATTTAAAGAAACACGAGGCTTGAAGTTCAAGATCCAAAGACAAGAAACACTCAACGTGTGCATAAAAAACAAACAAAAAAGCCTAATTTTTGTTTAAATGTACAGTTTTATTTATTAATAAAGCAATACGGCATGGGA
>JADLZN010006749.1:0-21230 GCA_018155175.1 Sinocyclocheilus anophthalmus
CATTCAAGAACAGTCACAGATTTGTTGTGAAGCCACTCCTTCGTTATTTAGCTGTGTGCTTAGGTCATTGTCTTGTTGGAAGGTAAACTTCGGCCCAGTCTGAGGTCCTGAGCAATCTAGGAGAAGGTTTTCATCCAGGATATCCATGTACTTGGCCGCATTCATCTTTCCCTCAAAAAATAACATTGCAACAGTCGTCCTGTCCCTGCAGCTGAAAATTACCCCCACAGCATGATGCTGCCACCATGCTTCCCTGTTGGGACTGTCTTGGACAGGTGATGAGCAGTGCCTGGTTTATTCCACACATACCCCTTAGAATTAAGGCCAAAAATTTCTATCTTGGTCTCATCCGACCAGAGAATCTTATTTCTCACCATCTTGGAGTCCTCCATGCTGGCTTTCATGTGTCTTGCATTGAGGAGAGGCTTCCTTCGGGCCACTCTGTCATAAAGCCCCGGCTGGTGGAGGGTTGCAGTGATGGTTGCCTTTCTACAACTTTCTCCCATCTCCCGACTGCATCTCTGGAGCTCAGCCACAGTGATCTTTGTGTTCTTCTTTAACCTCTCTTCACCAAGGCTCTTCTCCCCCGATAGCTCAGTTTTGGCCGGACGGCCAGCTCTAGGAAGTTTTCTGGTCGTCCCAAACGTCTTCCATTTGAGAAATGGAGGCCACGGTGCTCTTGGGAACATTAAGTGCAGCAGAAATTTTTTTTGTAACCTTGGCCAGATCTGTGCCTTGCCACAATTCTGTCTCTGAGCTCTTCAGGCAGTTCCTTTGACCTCATAATGCTCATTTGCTCTGACATGCACTGTGACTGTAAGGTCTTATATAGACAGGTAAAATTAACTTAAATGATTTTAGCAATGGCTGCAATATAACAAAGAGTGAAAAATTTAAGGGGCTCTGAATACTTTCCATACCCACTGTACGTGTGTGTGTGGGGCTGTATTGGTGTTGTAATGTGGGCCGGTGTGGCTACAGTGCCAGGGCTGAATTTTTGTCCCAGTCCGCCCCTGCCTCAAATCATACAGTTTGCTGAAGAGAAACTTCTCAGAAAATATTCATTTGATGGATGATAAAACAGGTGAAAAATCTCATCGATTTGCACTGAAGAAACCCTATCAAGAGCAGAATATGATAGAGACATTGTTTGAGCACCTAGCAACCACCCCGAATAGTTCACCCGAAAATAAAAAATAAATTGCTTAAAATGTACTCACCCTCAGGGCATCCAAGATGTAGATGAGTTTGTTTGTTCATGCATTGATTGAAACGATTTTTAAAAAAAGTGAAAAAACAATATAAATAGAAGATAATTCACAGATAAGCACTGTTTCTAATCGAAAAAGTTCAGACATTTCTAAACAAATATGTTGGTGAAACAACATTTTTTTTTTTTACTGGAGAAAGCAATGTTATGGATAGAGGACTCGTATTTTTGCCAGAAGCGATGGTTTAAAGTTGAAATGCCTTAATGATGGATTTGTTTAAGACATAAGCGTAAGACGTTTATTGATAGACTGGGGCCGTGTGGATAACTTGTGTATTATTGTGATGTTTTTCTCAGCTGTTTGGACTCCATTCTGACGGCACCCATTCACTGCAGATGATCCATTGGTGAGCAGGTGATGTAATGCTACATTTCTTCAAATATGTTTCAATGAAGGTCTGAGGGTGAGCAAATTTTCAGTAGTTTTTCATTTTTTGGGTGAACTATTCTTGTAAACATCATGCTACCTCAAATATCATGTTAACCTCCTCATAGTTTTATGACAACAATCAAATTGTAGGCATGATAAATCCGTAATATTGCCGTCTGTTTGTATTAAGTAATTTTTTCATCAGTATCGCTTTTTTATTTCTCTCTTTCCCTATTCTTGTTTCGCTTCTGTTGTCGTTTTACATTTCTTACTATGTGTAAATAAGTTGTTGTTTTTTAGCATGTGTGTTTGGCAGTGTTATTTTTTTTGGATTACTGATAAACTACTGTCATTTGATTTGTATTATTTTGATTTGTTATTTATTTTAATTTTAGTTACATTGTGTCTGAATTTATTATGTCTGTATATGTCTTTTATTAAGTTTTTAGTTTTATTTAATTTGAGGTATTTTAATACTTCAACAAACTAAATGTAAATTAAATAATATATATATTGAATTTATAAAAGTGTATGTACATATACAGTATATATGTATGTGTGTGTGTGGTTGTACATACACATATGTAGTTGGTTTTTTGGTGTTGGCGATCATCAATCAATCAACCAATCAATATTTTTTACTACACATTATTATCAGGTGTCATAGTCTTATGAAGTATAGTAGTTGCTGCCATAATTACATAGGAGGAGAGCGGGATGAGTTGAGCCAGTTTTTAATTACGGTGTCATGGGTTCAACTTAAATATGTACATAAATGTAAGGATGTGGTGCATGCTTGGGAATAATCACTTTGGATGGATGGATGACTTTTCAAAGTTTTGTTAAAAGATACAGTTCACAACTTTGAAGGCATTTGTTTTAATTGTTTAAAAATTTCAGAACAAAATACAGTTCAAACGGAAGAATTTTTTTTATTGTTTATTATTTCAAACACTTAGTGAATTGCTTTTCTTGTAAAATGTGCTTGTGTTGTCTTTATTTTACATAAATTGATTTTTTTATATTTTGTTATCAGACATTTTGCATTCAGATAGCCTATTTGGTGCCATTATAGGCTGTTACTGTAAAAGCGCTTGATGTTCTGGGTTTTTGGCTCCAAATATTGAGATGAAACCATCATGTCAATCTCATTAAACTGTTCATGCTCTGCTGGATCTCATGAGGACATTCATTTGAAAAGAGCAGGACAAAACAAGGAGCCTGAATGCTTACAAATGATGGTGTTCTGAAAACGCAAAGTGTGCATGAGGCGCCATCTATTGGTATGTTTGCAAAGGTAAATATCAACGTAGTTTCTTTTATTATTATTCGATTTCACCTAGACTATAATACCATTTTCATCGTACACTTTACGTCTCCTTCTTGTTTTGCGTTTCTGTTTTTGAATAATTATATTGTACATAAAACTAAATAAAACACTCCCTTGTCTCGTTAAAGTAGTGACATAAAAAACTACATTTCCCATCATGCATCCACGTGGATAAAACTATTGCATCCACGTGGTTTGATTAACATCGAGCTGTGCACGAGACACTACAGCACAAATCTCAGATTTACTCTGCTTCACCTGCAGCATGGCATCAGAAATAGGTAATCATGTATGTTTGTAATATCATGGTAATGCTTTGTGTTTGTTTTTGTTGGGAGATACAGTGCGCAAAGAATTGTGGATCTTTCACAGACTTTATTGATATTAACATAAAACTTTATAGACAATCTTAACTTTACAAAAGAGTTTGTGTTTGAATCTTATTCTGAAAACGGATCTATGATTTTTGACATTGCCACGATGGTAACACTATAAGCCAATATTTGAACTTGTCTATTTTTGCGGTACCATAGTAATACAGTACTAATGTGTAGTTGTGAGTTTTTTTTTTTGCCAAAGTATTTAATTAAGTACCTAGTCTATCATTAACTAAAGCTAAATTTGTGTAAAAGTGATGCATCATGTGCAGTTGAAGTAAGCCATCCTGCTGCAGTTTTTAAAATGTTAATGCATTTTCTTGTGCTTGCACAGGTTATGATTGACCAATTGATGATCTTTTTTCAGCATTGCTGAGTGTTTCGGATAAAACCGGACTGGTGGAGTTTGCCAGGCGACTGATATCAGTGGGTCTGTCATTAGTGGCATCAGGTGGCACCGCCAAAACTCTCAGAGATGCTGGACTCACTGTCAGGTCACATTTTTTTTGTTACTGTAATTTAAATTTATTTACAGTTGCTGTGATTTGTTTGAAACTAAAGCAATACAAAATATTTCAGGTAGCCTATAACATTGACTTAAAGCTGTAGTTGATGTAGAAATCATTATCTACTTAACCTCCTCACTTCAAATAATGTTTGTTGTCTGATTTCATATATATACAGTGGGTACGGAAAGTATTCAGACCCCCTTAAATTTTTCACTCTTTGTTATATTACAGCCATTTGCTAAAATAATTTAAGTAAAAAAAAATTCCTCATTAATGTACACACAGCACACCATATTGACAGAAAAACACAGAATTTTTGCAGATTTATTAAAAAAGAAAAACTGAAATATCACATGGTCCTAAGTATTCAGACCCTTTGCTGTGACACTCATATATTTAACTCAGTTGCTGTCCATTTCTTCTGATCATCCTTAGATGGTTCTAAACACCTTCATTTGGTCCATCTGTGTTTTGATTTATACTGATTGGACTTGATTATGAAAGCCACACACCTGTCTATATAAGATGTTACAGCTCACAGTGCATGTCAGAGCAAATGAGATTTATGAGGTCAAAGGAACTGCCTGAAAAGCTTTGAGACAGAATTGTGGCAAGGCACAGAACTGGCCAAGGTTACAAAAAAATTTCTGCTGCCCTTAAGGTTCCCAAGAGCACAGTGGCCACCATTCCTTAAATGGAAGACGTTTGGGAAGACCAGAACCCTTCCTAGAGCTGGCCGTCCAGCCAAACTTAGCTATTGGGGGAGAAGAGCCTTGGTGAGAGAGGTAAAGAAGAACCCAAAGATCACTGTGGCTGAGCTCCAGAGATGCAGTCGGGAGATGGGAGAAAGTTGTAGAAAGTCAACCATCACTGCAGCCCTCCACCAGTCGGGGCTTTATGGCAGAGTGGCCCGACGGAAGCCTCTCCTCAGTGCAAGACACATGAAAGCCCGCATGGAGTTTGCTAACAAACACCTGAAGGACTCCAAGATGGTAAGAAATAAGATTCTCTGGTCTGCTGAGACCAAGATAGAACTTTTTGGCCTTAACTCTAAGCGGTATGTGTGTAGAAAACCAGGCACTGCTCATCACCTGGCCAATACCATCCCTACAGTTAAGCATGGTGGTGGCAGCATCATGCTGTGGGGGTGTTTTTCAGCTGCAGGGACAGGACGACTGGTTGCAATCGAGGGAAAGATACAGGGATATCCTGGACGAAAATCTTCTCCAGAGTGCTCAGGACCTCAGACTGGGCTGAAGGTTTACCTTCCAACAAGACAATGACCCTAAGCAGACAGCTAAAATAACGAAGGAGTGTTTTCACAACAACTCTGTGACTGTTCTTGAATGGCCCAGCCAGAGCCTTGACTTAAACCCAATTGAGCATCTCTGGTGAGACCTAAAAATGGCTGTCCACCAAAGTTTACCATCCTACCTGACAGAACTGGAGAGGATCTGCAAGGAGGAATGGCAGAGGATTCCCCAAATCCAGGTGTGAAAAACTTAAAAGACTCATGGCTGTATTAGATCAAAAGGGTGCTTCTACTAAATACTGAGCAAAGGGTCTGAATACTTAGGACCATGTGATATTTCAGTTTTTCTTTTTTAATAAATCTGCAAAAATGTCAAATTCTGTGTTTTTCTGTCAATATGGGGTGCTGTGTGTACATTAATGAGGAAAAAAAACTTAACTTGAATGATTTTAGCGAATGGCTGCAATATAACAAAGATTGAAAAATTTAAGTGGGTCTGAATACTTGCCGTACCCACTGTATATATATATATATATATAACCTTTATTTTTTTCATATAGGGATGTGTCCGATCTCACTGGATTCCCTGAAATGCTTGCAGGGAGAGTTAAGACCCTTCATCCTGCTGTCCACGGTGGCATTTTGGCCAGACAAACTCCCTCTGATAAGGCTGATATGGAAAAACTAGGGTTTAGTCTCGTCAGGTAACACTGTTCAGCAAGAAAAAAAAAATTCCAATTCTATCTGTGTTAGAGTGATAATACTATGGGACTTGTTTTGCAAGTCCTGCTTTTTTGATTTTAAATTTAGGTCATGCTATTTCATGAATGATTGTCATGTGACACGTACAGATATAGTCCGTTTTAGTGGTGCTAACATGCTTTCCATTGGCTTTTTGTAAGAAGTCGAGACTCAGCTTTGGTAATCTAATCACTGATAATTCACATAGTGCCGCTGTGGTGTGACACAAACTTGTGATCTTCCATACTGGCTCTCAGCCATTTAGAGTTTTTTGATTGGCTAACATGGTCATGATCACTGTGAACTAAGTATGGGTATTAATTGTGCAGTAATGACATGCTAGACGTGTAGTCTACATATTTTTTGTTAATTGTAGCCACTAGCCAGTAATTTTTTTTCTTTTTCTTTTTCAGTAGCACTTTCATATTTATTTCAACTTGTGTTTTTCAAGAGTGGTCGTGTGTAACCTTTACCCTTTTGTGAAGACTGTTGCATCCCCGAATGTGACTGTGGAAGACGCTGTCGAGCAGATTGACATCGGTCAGTACACTGTTGATGGTTCACGGGGTTTTGATTAAAGGGCTCAGAATTCACCCCTTGTTTAATATAACTTGGAATCAACAATGTTTTTGTATGTTTAAGAAATGTAATTTCTATAGAGGCAAACTTTTATATGCGCTTTAGAGAGAACATTATTAGCAAGATTATAAAGTGCAAGAGTTAGCAAAACTATATTTTGCAGAGAAAAAAAATAAGCCTTTTTTCATACCAATAAATCACATTTTCCTTCAAAAGTAATCTTTAATATTCATTTTTACATGGAATAATACATTTATACGTCAGTCTATGGCAGGGTTTTTTTAGTATAATGTTATATTATAGAATACTATTTAGTATGCTATTAATAAGTACTATCATATTTATTTGAAAAAAAAAAATGTGGGGTCGTTTTTGGGCAGAATTTGTAAAAATGCTTAAAAAGAAAATAATAATGTATTGGTATATGTTTATATTTTGATGAAACCTATACAAAATATTGAAATTTTGTATAATTTTCTATATTCAGTAAAGCACATTTTGATTTTTAATTAATTTTAATCAAATACATTTAATCAATATAACTACTTTATTTGTGTTAATGTTGTATTGTTGTAGTTGCATCCCAGAATATATCTTTGATTTATGGTGGAAGTGGGAACATGTGAGATTTCCTCTAACTAAAATCTCACCACTAATCCCTCAATCTTATTTAGGTGGGGTTACTCTTCTTCGAGCTGCAGCTAAGAATCACGCCAGAGTCACTGTAGTCTGCGATCCATCTGACTACGATGTTGTTGCAAAGGAAATGGAATCCTCCGACAACCGTGATAGCACAATGGAAACCCGCAAGACTCTTGCACTCAAGGTAACATGACAGTCTATCGGAGGGGGGGGGGAGGGAGAGGGGGGGGGGTCTGAGATGAGATTTGGTTAAGCTTTTACGACCCACTGACCTTTGTGCGCATCCAAAAATCTGTGAACATCATCTAATGTGACCTGAACACCGTGAACTCTGGAGGAGGATTTTCACCCCTAATAAAATTAATGATGCAGAACAGATTAATTTTAATGTAATACTGACCCATAATATAGACTTATTTACATATGGCGAAATATACTTATATATTATTAACTACATGATAGATAATTATAAAGTGTAATACTATATGTGTGTATATATATATATACACTACATTACAATTATAAATGAATTAGACCCTGTTTAGATGCAAAGCAGACACATGGGCTACGTTACTGAATAGCTAATATTCAGAATTTTGTGGTAAATCATGATCAGACATGCACAAAGGTTTGCCGTTACCATTGAGCAATAGGCTTGCTCATATCTGTTTCATGCTTTCAGCCCTTTTACCTGAAATAATCAGTCAACATGGCCTATTAGTCAAAATCAGCTTAATCAAATCTAATGTTTTAGATGACCGAGGAGTTCACTGCTGGGGCGTTTTTGGTCTCACAGTTTAATTAGCAGGGGCACTTTCGTCACTTTGGGAGTCTTTTTGCTCCGGTTAAGTTCTGACTCATTGACTTCTCATGTTTACCTGCACTGATAACCCTTAAAATAAACAATACAGCTGTCAAGTAGATCAAGTGTTTCTGCTGTTGCTACCGCATGTTTTTGATCAGATTGGGTTTCAGATGTTTACTGAAGATGCTATGCAGATGTTTGCTGAAGTTCAAGCTAGAGGTCGTCTTGGGTCCTAAAATCTGTACCAGACCCGAATCACTTCTTGACCAACGTGCATTAATTATTAAAATTTTTTTTTTTTACAAATAAATACCCAACCTGAGACCGACCCGATGAAATTAGACCCGAGTCTGACCCGACTGCGTTTATTTTCGAACCCGTCTGGACCCGAATGTAAACGACACTGATGTGTACACAGCCTGCAGCCCCGCAGTCCGTAAAGAAAAATCCCAGTGTCCTGCTGACTGATTAGGCCGCTTCTCCATTACTTTGATTTATTTAACATTTATTTAATTTAGTATTACTTTATATTATTGCCTGCCTGATGGATACAAGTTATTTCTGAGCTCGGCTTTCAATTGTGACCAGTGGATTGGAAAAATAAACATGATTGCTCGATAAAAATTTAATCGATAGCCTAATAAATCATGGATTCGCTAGTGTTGTCTGCTCTGCAATGCTATTTACCTCATCTCCGCCGAAGGGATTCTGCACACAAAAATGAAAAGCCCTGCCCTACATGACTGTGCACCATAATGAAGCAAGTGGCTTTTCCTGATGTATCTCAATCTATAAGATGGATTTCTGTGTGCGAGGTTACAAATGTATGTTCCTTTTTTCTACATCCGTTTCTCAAAAATGCACTTAACACCAATGCACAAGTACGTTAAAGGGATCGTGTCTTATCGGGTCCATTTGGAAAAAGCACATTTATTTAAATTACCCGAGACTGAACTGAACCCGAGACTGAACTGAACCCAAACGGACCTCAGGTTTTCAGATTAAAATGGACCCATGAAGATCTCTAGTTTAAGCCTAAAATGTTATCATGTTTGTTGATTTTTGTTTTCCACCTGTGAGGGGAAAAAAAGAAAGAAAAGTGTCTGATCAGTTTTTGTTCTTAATGAGCTTTGAGCTGTGCTGACATTTGTTTGGTTATTACTTTTGCTGTATTTTAAGAATTATCCTTTTTGTGTTGTAGTGTTTTTTTATTAATTTTTTTTAATCTGTTTATTTAACTAGTGATATGCCTATACATCTGCGCCAAACACACACACATGCTCATACATTTGAATTACAATCACTGAGTAATGACAAGTTTAAAAACAAACAAACGCGAAAACTTAGTCCCTGCAGACCGTTCTACCTAATTTGGGGGAAGTAACTAATTTTTTTTTAACCTGTACCAGCATTACGTAATTTTATTACAAAAATCAATAATTAGTTTACTATCCAAAGCGACTTACAATAGAAAAGTTAATTAAACTAAAAGCTAAACTCTATAATACTATATATTATATATAGATATCTCTAGATATATATAAATGTGTGCGTGTATGTATGGTATGTATTGTGATATAACAGTGGGTACGGAAAGTATTCAGACCCCCTTAAATTTTTCACTCTTTGTGATATTGCAGCCATTTGCTAAAATCATTTCAGTTAGTTTTTTCCCTCCATTAATGTACACACAGCACCCCATATTGACAGAAAACACAGAATTGTTGACATTTTTGGAGTTTTATTAAAAAAGAAAAACTGAAATGGTCCTAAGTATTCAGACCCTTTTGCTCATTATTTAGTAGAAGCACCCTTTTGATCTTTTTGGGAAAGATGCAACAAGTTTTTTCACACCTGGATTTGGGGATCCTCTGCCATTCCTCCTTGCAGATCCTCTCCAGTTCTGTCATGTTGGATGGTAAACGTTGGTGGACAGCCTTTTTAGGTCCTCTCCAGAGATGCGCAATTGGGTTTAAGTCAGGGCTCTGGCTGGGCCATTCAAGAACAGTCTCAGAGTTGTTGTGAAGCCACTCCTTTTTTATTTTAGCTGTGTGCTTAGGGTCATGTCTTGTTGGAAGGTAAACCTTCGGCCCCAGTCTGAGGTCCTGAGCACTCTGGCGAAGGTTTTCGTCCAGGATATCCCTGTACTTGGCGCATTCATCTTTCCCTCGATTGCAACCATTCGTCCTGTCCCTGCAGCTGAAAACACCCCCACAGCATGATGCTGCCACCACATGCTTCACTGTTGGGACTGTATTATACAGGTGATAAGCAGTGCCTGGTTTTCTCCACACATACCGCTTAAAATTATAATATAAATCTATAATAATTCATTACATTATATAGCGCCTTTCTAGGCACTCACAGCCTCCACATTGCAGGGGGTACTTCCCCCCTCCCCCCATCCACCACCAGTGTGCAGCATCCACCTTGGATGATGCGACGGCAGCCATAGTGCGCCAGAACGCCCAACACACACCAGCTTATTGTTGGAGAGGGAGACAATTACGGCCAAAAAGTTCTATCTTGGTCTCATCATACCAGAGAATCTTATTTCTCACCATCTTGTTTTTTAGCAAACTCCATGCAGGCTTTCATGGTCTTGCACTGAGGAGAGGCTTCCGTCTGGCCACTCTGCCATAAAGCCCCGACTGTGGAGGGCTGCAGTGATGGTTGACTTTTTACAACTTTCTCCCATCTCCCGACTGGAGCTCAGCCACAGTGATCTTTGGTTTCTTCTTTACCTCTCTCACCAAAGCTCTTCTCCCCCGATAGCTCAGTTTGGCCGGACAGCCAGCTCTAGGAAGGGTTCTGGTCTTCCCAAACGTCTTCCATTTAAGGATTCTGGAGGCCACTGTGCTCTTAGGAACCTTAAGTTCAGCAGAATTTTTTTTTGTAACCTTGCCCAGATCTGTGCCTTGCCACAATTCTGTCTCTGAGCGCTTCAGGCAGTTCCTTTGACCTCATGAATCTCATTTGCTCTGACATGCACTGTGAGCTGTTAAGGTCTTATATAGACAGGTGTGTGTGGCTTTCCTAATCAAGTCCATCAGTATAATCAAACACAGCTGGACAAAAATGAAGGTGTAGAACCATCTCAAAGAATATCAGAAGAAATGGACAGCACCTGAGAAAAATATATGAGTGTCACAGCAAAGGGACTGAATACTTAGGACCATGTGATATTACAGTTTTTCTTTTTTAATAAATCTGCAAAAATCATCAACAATTCTGTGTTTTTCTGTCAATATGGGTGCGTGTGTACATTATGAGAAAAAAAATTAACTAAATGAGTTTAGCATGGCTTGCATATAACAAAGAGATGAATTTAGGGGTCTGAATATTCCGTACCACTGTATATAATAGATATATATTATTAAGAATATCTATACACACACATTTAAGAAAATAAATTAAATAAAAATGACAAATGCATACAACAACATTTCAAAACTAAACATTTAAATGAAACAAAAAAATAAAGCTAAAAACAATTCAAACATACACAAATAAGAAAAAGTAATTAAAACTAAAAGCTAAATCTATAAATACATATATATATATATATAAATATCGATATCATAATTATATTAGATATATATATATAATATATTACACACCATTTATAAATAAATTAAATAAAAATGACAAACTGGCATACACCTTTCAAATCAAAACAATTAATGACACAAAAAAAGCAATCTAAAAACATCTTGTATTCAAAAATATAAACGAACAAAAGGTTGAGTATAATATGATTCTAACATACACTAAGCCAACACCAAAAAACAACTACCTATGTTATGTACAGACCACCATATATAATCTCTCTATATATATATAGATATATTATCTATATATATAATATATATATATATTACACTTTTTTAAATAGTGGTAATCTGTCAACCTATTTCTTTTCAACAGGAACCTTCCCTAACACTGGTTATAACAGTATTTAACTTGGATTGGATATAATTTATAATTTAATTATTTTGTTAATATTAGCGGTTATGTATGTAATTGTATGTTTCGTCTGCTGTCATTAAATTATTGCAACATATACAAATATGTATCTGTATTTTATTAGCCACATTTCTCTTTAGACATTTGTATCAATCCTTGATAAACTTACAGTTGGCTTAGGGGTTTCTAATTTGATTCCCCAGTTTCAGTTCTTGAAATATAACTACTTGTTTACTTGTAATATCTCAGGCCTTCACACATACTGCTCAGTACGACGAGGCCATTTCTGATTACTTCAGACGTGAAGACAGTCGAGGAATTTCCCAGCTGCCCTTGCGGTATGGCATGAACCCCCATCAGGCACCTGCTCAGCTCTACACTTTACGCCCAGCACTTCCACTTACTGGTATATATGATCACATTTGCTGCTACCAGATCAGTATTTAATCACAAAAGATAGAATACTAATATTCCACTACAATTCTGACTCTGTCTCAGTGCTGAATGGATCTCCAGGATTCATTAACCTGTGTGATGCTCTGAACGCCTGGCAGCTGGTGAGAGAGTTAAAGAAAGCTCTTGGGTTGCCAGCCGCCTCTTCATTTAAACACGTCAGCCCTGCAGGTATGAACACAAAACTTGCTTCCCAGATGCCAGTAAAGCTCACGTCTTTCTTGTAGAGTTTCAGAAAAGGGCTTGGACTTTAAGACAGACATTTGAGACAAATGTTCACCTTTCACCACAGGAGCTGCAGTGGGCATCCCTTTGAGCGAAGATGAGGCCAAGGTGTGTATGGTGAATGACATGCGCCAGGATCTCACCCCTCTCGCCACTGCATACGCCAGAGCCAGAGGTGAAACTTCTCTGCGTGCATCTTCACTTTTTCACCAAGAATACATTTTCAGGCATTAATCTCACAAGGTGGATGTGTAGTTTTTCCATGTTTAAGCCTAAAGTATGGAAAAATCTGAAAATATTGTAGGTTCTGACAGGATGTCCTCTTTTGGAGACTTCATTGCTTTGTCTGATGTTTGTGACGTCCCCACTGCCAAGATTATCTCCAGAGAGGTGTGTGATTAACTTTTTCTTTCATCACATCTAAGAGTTCATATTCTCTCAAAGCATTAGCCCCTTATTTTGTACAATTTATACAAAACTTTGCCCAATGTTTTTAGGTGTCAGATGGTATTGTTGCTCCTGGTTATGATGAAGAAGCTCTGCGAATTCTCTCCAAAAAGAAGAATGGAAACTATTGTGTCCTTCGGGTAAACCATGCTTGTTTGTTGATTTAAAGACAAAGAAGAATAGTTATTTGACTAAGTTTGCTCCACCGTTTCCTGTTCCATTCACTTTTTGTTTAAAACAGCCCTTACTAAAAATAATTTATATATTTTTGTTGGTTATGCTGTACCATGGTATTGTGATATATGTGACCCTGGACCACGAAACCAGTCTTAAGTCGCTTGGGTATTTTTGTAGCAATAGCCAAAATACATTGTATGGGTCAACATTATTGATTTTTCTTTTATGCCAAAATTATTAGGATATTAAGTAAAGATAATGTCCAATGAAGATATTTTGTAAATTTCCTACAATAAATATATCAAAACTTAATTTCTGATTAATAATATGCATCGCTAAGAACTTCATTTGGACATCTTTAAAGATGATTTTCTCAATATTTAAGATTTTTTTGCACCCTCAGATTCAGATTTTCAAATAGTTGTATCTCGGTCAAATCTTGTCCTATCCTAACAAACCATACATATATGGAAAGCTTATTTGTTTAGCTTTCAGATGTATAAATCTCAATTTGACCCTTATGACTGGTTTTGTTGTCCAGGGTCCCAGTTTTGGGGTCGTTCAATTATTATAATTTTTTTGATGTTCTTAATAGTCATTAGGACTGCATTTATTTGACCATAAAACAGTAATATAGTGGATATGTAATTTATTACTGTGATGCAAAGCTGAATTTTCAGCATCATTACTCCAGTCTTCAGTGTCACATGATTTTTTTTTTTAAATGAACAGCATTTGTTTGAAATATATATATTAATGTAAAAACACTTTAGTGTCACCTTATTAATATTTTTAAATAAATAAATAAATTCTTACTGAACCCAAACTTTTGAACAGTACTTCAAAGAATGCTCCAAAAGCCCATGTGCTTCTGAGCCTTCATAATGTATGTCCTGTTTTAGATGGATCCCGAGTATGAACCTGATGAAGAGGAGGTGAGGGTGCTGTTTGGTTTGCATCTCAAACAGAAGAGGAATGGAGCTCTCATTGATAAAGAGCTCTTCAGCAACATTGTGTCAAAGGGCAAGGTGAGAAACGCCATTACTTTTGTGTTTATGTAAGTTCTGATTTTAATCGGGCATATTGGTCAGTGCTTTTTTTTTTGGTTTTTGGGGGATGTGAATTGTGAAACGATATTCTGTAGTTAATAATGTAGGGCACATTATTTTATCGATTGCAATTTGATTGGGCTGTGGGAAAAGGGCAATGATATTATTGTTAATATATAAAGAAATGTATTTTTAATACAGATTTTTTTTTTCTTGTGGTCTTATTAAAGCTTTCTGAGAGTGCCCTGCGAGATCTCATTGTAGCCAATATCGCTGTGAAGTACACTCAGTCCAACTCTGTGTGTTATGCAAAAGATGGTCAGGTAACCAAAACTTTAAAAGCAAAAAGGTTTTAAAAATGCAATTTTTATTGTCAAAATATATACATTTTTGAAAATTAATTAAACATAACTTCATACGTTTGTGTGTGTGTGTGTTAGGTGATTGGCATCGGCGCTGGCCAGCAGTCTCGTATCCACTGCACTCGGCTGGCAGGAGATAAGGCCGATAACTGGTGGCTCAGGCACCATCCACGAGTGCTCAACATGAAATTCCACAGTGGAATTAAACGTGCAGAGATGGCTAATGCCATTGATCAGTATGTCAGTGGAACAATTGGAGAGGTATTGTATCCAAAAGTTGGTTGTTTGTACTAGTCATAGAGGGATATATTGGCCAGCCTAATTACCTTGAAAATATTTATTATAAACCTTATCAGTCAAATCTTACAATCAATAAAATCTGAGAAGTATTTTTATGTATCACAATGCTTTTGTAGATTGCTGGGATGTGGAGTTTTTCCTGATGATATTGAATATTTGTTTGTACATCAGGGCCCAGATAAAGAGGTTTGGAAGGGTCTGTTTGAAGAAGTTCCTGAGACTCTGTCAGAGGTTGAGAAGAAGAACTGGATCAGTTCTCTGCAGGCTGTGGCCCTCAGTTCTGATGCTTTCTTCCCCTTCCGGGACAATGTTGACCGCGCCAAACGGGTAAACACCCTCTCCTAGTGTTACTAAGATTAAGTCATTATCCTTGCTGTTTTATGCACCCTTGTATACATCTTGCAATATAAGTTGCTTGTTGCTATATTATACCATCTTAAAAATACACCCAAGTATGTATATGAATGATGTAGGTGAGTGACTGTGATGAAGTGATGTTCTATCTTTGTATGGTTTTAGAGCGGTGTGGAGTATATTGCTGCCCCCTCTGGCTCTACCGCGGATGAGGTGGTCATCAACGCCTGCAATGAGCTGGGAATCACCCTGGTGCACACCAAAATCCGTCTCTTCCATCACTGAAAAGCACTACAAAACATCCATTTGAATACAGATATCTAGCTAGGTTCACTGTTACAAACGTTTAGGGTTCCTTTCTCTTTAGATGTACATCTTTTACTGTAAAACTGAGTTACTACCAATGTTTCATAACCTTGCATTATAGCTAGCCTGTCCATTTTTACATGAACTCATTTATTCGAATTTTGCAAAATTTCTCTTTTTACTCAAATCCTAAAGCCAACAAAGTGAAATTTGTTGCTAAATAGTTAGGAACATTCTTCATACATAGCTTCTAAAATACTGATAATCCAAATAAGATGATCCACTTCAGTTAATTTAATATATTTTTCTTTGCTTAATTTGTGCCATGCCGTACTTGTTGGTAACTGCTGCTCGAAACATTTTCAATGTGAAATTGCCTCCATACACTTCCTGATGGATTCCATTGTGCTGCCTTTAGTGTCCATGAGCATTCCAAAATAAAAACACAAAGTATGATAGTTTGTCATAGATTCCATCAAGGGTTTATTTGCATTTATTGACATGTCTTGTTTTTTTGCAAGGTTTGTTTACTTTAGAACCTAGTTCCAAAATGATTGCTTTTAGTAAAATTTTATAAATGCAATTTGTTTTGAATCCTACAATGCATCAAAAAATTGATTTAACAGTAGTGAAAACTGGTGTAGACAGTAAAACAATGACAGATAAATGAGACAAACAACATTCTATACAATCCAAACACTTCTGAATTAAGGGGATAAATAGTCAAAGAATTTAGAAAATTAAAATGTGTATCTATCTAAAAACAGTGCTGACTCTAAATAATCAATGAGCCATGTTGAAAAAAAAAACACATAAAAGACAAATTAAGACTTGGTTTTTGGTACTTCAGTGTACCCCCAGTGGTGCTCTAACATTCTTATAAAACAGTGCTTATTTTTACTACGTTCTCATATTTGCCCAATATCAATTTATAAAGACTTAAAGATTTATGAAATCCTCTGACAATAATGGTAAGGTAGTTTTTATAAATTTAATTCAATTGGAAAGCTGCAGAGAAAGTGAACTTTCCTGTTATAGTTTTGGTATCAAATAGATAAACGGTTTTAACTGCATTGGGAATTATCTTCATTTAATATTGCAAGACGTTTTTTAATTGATGTATATAGCACACTAGCAAACAAAAAAAGTTAAATCTAATCAAATTCCTCAACCAAACAATAGTCAAGCACAGGCTGTAAATGAATCCAGCTGTTGCTATGGCATCACAACAGCAGCTGTAAAGCAGCAGCTGGATGGCAGTGGAGATGTAGTAACAAACAGGGAGGTTTTAAGGCAGTATGTGAATAGTACATTCTCATATAACATCACATCTTTATTACATGTCCCAAGTAAAATGTTGCATAAAGGAGGCAGAATGTCATGGTGCAGTTCGGTCAGAAATGGTTTTACTCTTGGGTTTTGGCATTGGCCACAGCATCTACAAGAAGCTCAGGTCGGAGACATTCGATGGGGCATTGAATGTTCTGGAAGAACAAAGGGGAATATGTCAAACAAAGGAAACCAGAAATATTTATCTGCATACATTCAAATATATGTGAAACGTATCAATGCATTTGTCAATGCACATCTGCCAAAAATATAACGGCTATACTCACCACCCTGTGGCCGATGTTTAAGCGGACGGGCTTCAGCAGGTCAGAGCCTATCTCGGCACCAGGCCTTCTGCAATTCTCACAGCGCCAACCCTGAGAAGCAGCACATACACAATGCATTCCAACCGTACCCAAGCATATTAATTTGAAACACCCTCTCTGAATCTCATTTTAGTTCGTGTTTTAAAAAAATACATTATCTTACCGTTTTGAATTTTTTGTTCTATAATTTGTAAGTTCTGTTCTTACCTGCTGTCCTCCATAGCATGTGCATGTGCAAATGGCCCCCAAGTATTCTTTCTGCCACTGGTTTCCAACCTGATACATCTTTCCGTCATCGTAACATATGGACTCATCTATAACGAAATGCAAGAATTCTAATTCCACTGATTGGAAGAAACTTGACTACATAGTGTCTGTTGAGAGGAAGCACTTACGTGGTTCACACTTGAACTCTCCTTTGCCATTGCCCAGGCAAGTGCAGCTCATCAAGTGACCATTTTCTGCCCGTCGCTCCCACTTTTCACCAATGCGGTAGTTATTTCCATTGTCGTGACACCATTCTGCGTAAAAAATGGTATTTAGAGTGGACACACTCATACAGAATACAGGATCATCTTTATGGTGCCCAATCCTGTTCCTGGAGATCTACCATCCTGCAAACTTCAGTTCCCAAACCTATTCAATCCAACATAAACAAGATGTAAACAATACAGAAGCTGTGTTGGTGCAGGGAACTAAATCGGCAGTAGGTGGGGGCGGAAGTCCGAATTCACCCCACACCCTAATTCACTATTCTCAGACTTAGCAAACTAATACAGCACTTTAAGGGGAGTAAATGGAAAACGAGTGAATTCGGATCACAGTGCCCAGAAACAAAAAAAGGACTGCCGGCTTTTGCCATAGTTTGTGTTACTGTTTAATAATCATTTGAAACTGGCAACTGGCGCTCCAGTAGTAAGATGAAGTATTATCTTGAACTCGTAATGGAAAACTATGTAATAAACCTAAGTAAACCAATGTTAAAAGCAATACAATACTCCGTTTTACCCGTTGCTTGTATTATGCTGTACCGCACTGGATGAGCGTTTGTAAAATGACCCCCACCCACCCCCCTGGCCCGGGACTGATTCAGCTGTGGGTGCCAGCTTATGGCAGATGTGGCAATCATTCGTTGCATGACTCTCAAAGTGCATTATGGGTATTCTCTAGCCTTTGAGCATACATCAGTTGAACACTTGTTATTGCTGTGGGATTGAATAAGTGAACTCGATAATGTAAGGTTTCAGATACCACTAAAAATGGCTGTGCTTTCAAATAGTTCCCTATTTAAGGGTGTAGGGGACGGTTTCTGACACCGGGTGGGTATAGAAAAGAATCACCCAACTTTAAAATAATCACATTTTGCTGCTTTTCAGCCTGTAATGAAGACGGACACAGTTCTTGTTTTAAAGGGGGTCATATGATTCGATTTAACTGCTCCATTGAAAAAGTGAGTACTTTAATTTGGTTCCAGAAATGTAATAGCGGTTATCTGTAGGCCTACTGCCAATAGCTGACAAATCATCGTGGGAACACCCACTTTCTCATTTTGAAGGTGGGGGGATCATTGGGGGTGTCTGGAGTAGAGCCTGTGCGTAGATTTAACTCAGAGACGCAGTTGCTGCTGTCACAGTTGCTCCTGGATTCTAAATTGTGCAGATCTCTTCTTCACACTGCAAACATGGATCTGAAACTGATCGTAATATTCGCTCTGATGGTGGTCGTCATTCATGCACCGGTTTCAAGTGGTGAGTTATTGTTTAACAGATACTTTGCAAATGTTTACATTATTTTTGCACTGTGCATAAAGCTTAGATGCATGTTTGGTACACTATTTATGGCGAGATTGCAATCCGTTCATTAAAGACATTCGCAAATACATTTGCAACTATTGCAAACTTCAAAATATTAATGGGTTTTACGTTAACGTGCACCTGTGTGTGAAACGACGTGTATTTCATTGCATTTACGCATTTGTATTTAAAGTGTTTATTAAACTCAAAACGGTTTTATTTATTAGAAATGTAATACCCTACGAGTTTTTGTTTCTAAAACTCACGTGGGTCATTCGCACCAGTTGGTTTTATATTTTAATTGCATGTAACGTACGTGATTTTCCACATATTCCGGATAACAAACTGACACGCATGCGGTCAGGAGGGCAGGAAAGCTTCTAGCACGGCGTTGATTAATGTGTGTATTTGTCGCCCTCTTTGCTTTCTCTTAATTACCCACAAATTAGAGGATAAAACAGAACCGCAGAGATAGCGCCAGTCTTTACTTCAATCGAGCCAGTGCGCGCGGCTCTAACTATGGCTCGAGCGTTTACATGACAATAAGAATAGATTACTAGAGATGTCATTAGCATTTAACAAGTGGACTAACGTGGATAGAGCTCCGTTAAGTCGCAGGTACTTCACACCTCTGGGGGCTTGTGAGTGGGCAATGTCCGTTAGAGTATTTGCGTACGTGCACCGTACAATCTTCACATACAATGTAAAGCTGCTCGAGCTGTGAAGTCTCTGCTTCCTTGAGCGCTAACAGCTCTGAACCAAATGGAACAATAATCCCCGCGCTGCCATAACAACTCGCTCGCTTTAATGTGCACAAATGTGAAAGCTATTGAAATAAAGTATTTACATGCGCGCATACAGCCAGTTTAATCTGCATTTAGTTAAAAATAAAAATAAAGTATTAAAGTATCAGTGCACTAAGCATTTCTCATCAAATGTAATCACTTGAATTGCTTAATAAATGCACTCTCAAATGTCTCAGTATATACAGTTACCCCAGTTTATACCTTATAATATTATAAACTGAATTTAGAAAGCATATTTATTTACCATTAAAATGTAAAGAACACATAAACAATATCACAGCTCTATTATATAATTGAATTTGCATTGCTAAAAATGATCAAATAAATCTCTTGTTTTGTAAGTTTTCATAGAAAAGCCATTAGAGGACAACGCATCTTCAGTGTGTCAGCAAATTGTGCTGGTTGTTATTAGAGTGTTGCAATAGTGTCTTTGGAGCTAGAATGATTACACAACGGATTTTAAAATTAACCAAATCTTTTAAGTTTCATTTTTAGTTAAGGATGCTGTTTTCTTTTACAAAGCACATCTGTGGTCTGATCTCAATTAAAATACCAGGCAAAAGTGATTTGCGTTTGTGTACTTTCTCATCAAACTTCATTATTCATCATGATTTTGTCCAATGCTCACATGCACCGAATTAAAAGCATCACAGCAACACCTGAATTGAGTTTCTCTTTCCTTTTTCTCTTAATTCTTCTCCAGCCAAGCCCATTAGCCTGGTAGAGAGATGCTGGTGCCGTTCCACAGTCAACACAGTCCCACAGAGAAGCATTCGCGAGCTCAAGTTCCTCCACACACCAAACTGCCCCTTCCAAGTCATGTGAGTATCTACACTAAACTGTCTCTTTCCGACTCGCTCAGCAGCTCTGCCTCTGATGAGGTGTCTGCCTGATCCAGAAACACATCACTTCACCCCATCAATCTCCAAATACTGAAGGGACACTGAATGGGGCAGGAATTGGTCTCCCCTGTCTGGCATTATACTGTTGGACAGGCTCTCACAATTGCACACATCCAGAGGGAAATGCTATAGGAGGGGGTAGGACCTTTAAGCATGGATGCATTTGTATTTTGTACAGGAAAACAGCATCATAGGGGTCCGAAAGAGTTCCTCTTCAAGCTCTTTCTCACACATGTAAAGGACTTAAATTATGTGCTTAGTCACACACCATAGCCTTGCATGCTGATGAGAACTATCCTCCCTGTATGTTTTCACCTCTGTTGAGTGAAGTGTTCAAAACAGCTGCTATATTTGGATTTTTAACAAAGATTAATGGCAGTGCTGTGTCAAATTCCATTACAAACCTCGCTTATTTTCCGTACCATTAATGCTCACCAAGGTGTAAACAAAGACTTAAACTGTGTCAAATGGTCAGCGAAATAAAACAGCTGGTCATACTCAAAATTCACAAAACGGCCAACGATTGACACAAAAGCCAAAGGCAAAGCCCTGGAGAGTAG